>CM021109.1:595423010-595625625 GCA_007115665.2 Sequoiadendron giganteum
TAAAATAGTTGTTACATCATGAGTTAAATTTAAACATTAAAAAGTACATCATGAATTAATTATGTAATGGCATAAAAATTAAAAACATCATGACTTAATTATGTAACCACATAAGTCAAATATAATTCTATCAAGAAATTAATATAAAATAGATAATACAATTGCATAACTCATACATTTCAATGTCATTGATCTTCTTATTCACCCAGCTCTTTTTTTGTATCATCCGATCTAGATTCGACATTGTAAGGATTGGTCATATCATCATCATCATCATTAATATCAGTTTCGATAATGTCATCATCCACACAGATATCATCTTCATGAACATTAACTCCTACATCATCATGATCTAGTTTCTCCTCTTCGACATCTTCATCAGGAACATCGTCAACTAATTGTTGATCATGATCATCATCTACACCATCTTCTAGTTCTTTGGTATCTTCTTCTTCACCACATTATACTTTACTGGTCTTCCTCTTGGATCATGTCTAACAACAAATGACCAACTCGGTTTAGTTGGAACCTTTGAGTAAAATAATTGCTCACATTGGCTTGGAAGAGCATAGGGCTCATCTCCATCTCACTCAATCGACCTTGTATTAGCCATGGTAAATCCATTATCATGTTCAATAACAATTCTCTCAGGATCATTTTCATTCAATCGTAGCTTGTACCATATGACGACGAACAAAACTAATTTGAATAACTTAAAGTCACACTCAAGTATATCATCCAAACATTAGTCACCTGAAAGATTGCAGTTATCCCAGAATCACAAGTGTTCTTCGTGTCATCCAAATTTTTGATTCAAAATTTATGACAATTGCACCACATAGCCTTGTGGTGTTTCACCTATAATATGTCAAACATGTAAAAATTATTGCAATATCGTCATTTGATAAACATATTTATTCTTGGCCGAATGTATGCAAAGAAAATAATATCAACATATATACATCAATATAATTGAAAATAATTAAATAATATGGGTGATTAATATATTTATACGTACCTGTTTATCTCTTAAACTATATGCTAAATAAATTTCCCTTGGTGTAACATTGGAATCTCCATTATGATGAGCTTCTTTAACCAATGAATCCATGCCTTCCCATGTTAATGCGTGACTAGATTGTTGACATCATTCAATCCATACCATCATCCAATCAAGATTCTTTGTGACGTACAAATGTAGTGCATCCCACTCTTGACCAACAGTATCAAAAAAAATGAAATTCACAAACAACATATAATTAGTTAATTACCATGGAATATGACCTTAAGTTATAATTGATGTATACTGAATATTAATAATTAAATAAGTATAATATACATAAAAACCAAATGTAAAATGTATTCTAATTAATATCCATGACCATCTTATAATTACCTCTCACTTTCCTCAATCTACCTTTCCCCATTAGGTACTCCCCTTCAAAAAATTTAATGGATTTGGGATCCCAAATGCGATCTACATGGATCTTTGCTAAAAACTTAGGAAGATATTCAGTAATGTACACCATGGTCTGGTATACCATATATCCCTCCACTATAGAACCCTCAAGATGTGCTCTTTGTCTAACCAAAGCCTTCAAAAATTTCAAGTGCCTCTCAACCATCCACATTGACCTTGTGTGTACAGGTCCACACAATTCAATCTCCTCAACTTAGTGTATGAGGTAGTGTTCTTGTGCATTGAAAAATGTTGAAGGTAGACACTTTTGCATTTCACACATTAGACAAGGAATTTTTCTCTTCCAATAATTTATATCTTTTTTATGGATTACTTTAGATGACAACCATCTACAATTGATTCAAGGCACAAATATATTAATGATGTTTAACAATAATATACAATATATTACATAACAAGTAAAAAAAATGGCAATTATAAGATCTATACAATGAATTGAACAAATATCGCTACTTACCTCATGTATTTTTCATGATCATATATAAATTGCTTGACATTGTTGTCGAAGTTGTCTGGGAGAGATAGAGGTAGAATGTACTGCAACAATTATAAACTAATCTTTTCATTATTTTTATAAAAGTAGTAAACATAATACACTGAAAAGTACGTGCAATATACAAATATATATATATATATATATATATATATATATATATATAATTTACCAGAATAATTACCTTAATGAAGGTATGCCAATCATGTGTTTTCATCCTTGACCCAAATTCACCTTTCTTTGTTATGATATTGTTTATGTTTGCAACAAATCCTGTGGGAAATCAAATTTTTCGTATGACTTCTTTTATAGCATTGCTTTGTTGCTCCGTTAATAACCAAGGAAGGGAACTTGTATTAATTTGGTCTCCGTCGCTATTTAATTGAATGGCATTTTTCATTGCATGATTGGCTTCTTGAATGTCACTACAAATTTTGACAATTTTTTCTTTGTCATGCCTTTCATCCAATATTTTCCATAATTTTTTTGTTATATTCTTTTTGATATGCATTGTATCAAAAAAATGCACAATTTGTAGCTGCTCATAGTAGGGAAACCTACTAATTTTTTTGCGATAACTTTTCAGTCCTTGTGGAAGCTGACCATTAATGCCTTGATGACCTTCATGAAGCATATAAGTTAAACAAATTAACAACGACAATCATTGTCAATTACAACATGAGTAAACACAACAAAATATAAAAATATAAATTCCAAACATATCATATATGAAAGATAAAAAATTTGATCCGATGTATAACCTTGACAATTAATTATATTATATTCCAACTTCCATAGGCGAGGTGTCATTCTTTGTGGTTTTGATGTAGTCTCCTCTTTCCCATTGAAAAGATGGTTTTCAGTAGTTTGATACTTATGATTTATGTGGAGGAAGTTCCTATACTCATCAAACACCTGCTTTCCTAAACTTGTTGAACAATGAGATTTCATCTTTGGACCACAAATTGGACATGCAAATTTTCCCTTTGTTTGAAGACCTGCAAGATCATATATATCTGGATTAAATATGTCAAATTTTATAATTATATATAATGAATAGATTATTTAAAAAACATGCATGATATCTACTTCATAAAATTAAATATCGTTAAAGTGCAGTCAAACATTATAACATACCACAAAAATGTGTTAGCCCTGGGGCATCATGAATTGTCCATAAAATAATTGAATGGAATTGAAATTGTCTTTGTCCTATTGGTCTAGATACGTCATACATAGTGACACGATTCCATAACTTTAGTAACTCGTCGATCAGAAGCTCGATACATACATTCATATCTTTAACTCGGTACTTACCTAGTTTAATGAACATAAACATTACATAATTATTATAACCATTTTACTGCAATATATATAAATTAATGTACATGACTATTAAATGAAAAAATATAAGTCATTATGCAACAAATAAGACAAATGAGATGCTACTACGTTAAATAAAATTGATGTAAAAAAATACCCGCAACAATCATTTCCAAAATTATGTGCTCCCTCTTTATTGACATCCATGGAGGAATGTTATTGTTGATAACAAAAACAGGCCACACCGAGTAAATAGATCTCAGCTCTCCAAATGGATTGAAACCATCCGTTGCCAATGATAGCTTGAGATTACGAGGTTCTTCTTTAAAGTGTGGCCATTTTTCCTCCATGTCCCTAAATGCAGAATCATCCACTGACATTCAAAGAATGTCATCTCCACTTCTATTTCATTTATGGTAATCCATAAATTGCGCTAAGATTTCGCACCTAAATAATCGTTGGATACGTGGAATAATGGGAATATAATGAAGAACCTTGCGAGACACCTTTTTTGTTAATTGATATGTTTGATATCTACTGATATGACATTCTGGAAATTTTGTTGCAAACTCATGTTGTTTATGATATATAATATGATCATTGGGACATTCATCTATTGCTTGATACTCCATTCCAATATCTTTCATAATGTCAGATAAATCTTGGTATGAGTGAGGTAAAATATTTGATGGTGGTAAAAAAAATTCACCAATCAATCTACAACAAAAAATAATTTGTTAGTATAAAGAATATTAATGGTACATATTTCATCATTTATTTACTAGTGATTAACTAACAACAATTAAAATAGATGGAAAAAGATGGCATATATGAAATACCTTAACATCCGTGAGATTGCTATGTTGGATAAACCATTCATAACATTCAAGTTCACCAGCAACAATACAACAGAGAGAAGAGTTGTTTGGGAGCCTTCATAAAGGGGCTCATATGCCTTCTCAAGTACAGGTAAATCATGAACATCATCAAATTAATCTCGATCATCATGATCAGTTGTGCCACTAAATGTGTCATGGATAAATGTATTTGTACCATCCTCTCCAACTATGTTTTCTAGTGCATGATCATCTTATTCCATAGGATCATTAACTTCATCTTCGATATTCATAGCTCCATGTTCCTCCGCTTGCAAAACTACATTCTTTGGGTCATGATAATCCATATCATGTTCCTTAGGGTTCCCCACCTTTATAATAATGATAGACACAAATAAACCATGATCATGATCAAGTGATTATATATATAATGCTAAAACAATATTAACATTTACAAATTCAATCAATATAAACACATATAATGAACAACTTACCAATGGATGATAATCATGCCCCCCTTCAACGTGACCATGTTGCCTACAATATTTCTCATTTTTTGTGATTAAAATTCTTCTCATCTTTAAGCCCTTGCAATTATTGCAAGGACAATAACATTTCCCATCACCCTTTCTTTTCAATCTAGCCCACAATCTAGCAACTGTCTCTTCATTTTGTTCTAGACTAATATTATCTGACATGATTTTTCTTTACCAAACTTGAATATTTAGATCATCAAAAAATATCAAACTCACACTCCAATAATTTTTTATCATAGACAAGTAACAAAATATAATAATTCTGATATTTTATACCAAAAAATTTTGGCATGCAACCACCCCTACAAAAGAGAAGATAGTCTGAAGTTAATGAACCCAAAAACCACTTTAAAATGATAATTCTAGAAATTATTAAATTTTGATTTTACTATGATTTCCAACCATTAGACTCCTAAAATCAGGATATTGAACTTCCACAACAAAATCTGGAAATGAAATTCTAAAAATGCACAAGTCTAAAAATGAAATCTGATGAGATATTGCTTTAGAATATGATTTTCAAACCTGGAAGTACAAATTTGACTTCACAAATGAATTCTGGAAATAAAATAGTATGGCATAATAAAGAGTTTCATTTGAAGTGGACCACCCTATTATATTCCTTGATAAAGTTAAAAGATCTATGAATTTTATCTACAATATAGCCCGCATAGTCATCAGTCTTATTCACATCCTTTCTTTGAATATCAATAGGCAACACCATTAGATGGCCTCCTTGAAATTTCAATCCATTAAGGGAATAATGAAAGGGTCTTCCTTAATGATTACATCCATCTGAAAAAAATTAGTGTATGGTTGAATAAGGATGATATCATTTTGAAAGGATAAAATGATTTTTGAGACTGATCCTAACATATTTATGTTGAATACAATACATACAAACAATCTTGTATAGACCTTCACTTCCACACTCTCAACATAATTTTTTTGAAAGGAAAACACTTCATTTGCCTAGTTTTGTAGGTTAAGCTAAATCTTATTCTCACAAGCAACTTCAAATGTCTTGTACACTTCCATCTACTTATGAAGCAAGCCTTTATCTAAATTGACTTCACCATTACAATAGTGCTTCAAAATATCATAGGGTCATCCTCTGGTTTTATATGTCAAATCTATTGCCATTTGTATTGAATTTTTTTCCATCCATGTAATTCATGTCTTTGGTCACAATATTTATTCCAAAATCCATATACAACTTTCTCCCTCCTATTGACATAGAATCAGTATGGAATACTATCTTGACTTTTAAGTTAAATATTAAAAATTGGTTAGAGCTTATACTATGCAAAGGAGAATAATAATAAACCGTAACCTTATCCGCAATTGAAATAGATAAGGGGTCACTCTATTCTACACATATTCACATATACAATGAACATGATATTTGGGGTTCCTACTCTTACTATTTTTTCTATTTATTTATATAATAATAAGGTTACACTACAATATTTGTGTTCTCTTTTTATCTGCTCTAACTCCTATTTCTTCTTATACATTCAATCATACTAGTATTGTGCTTCCTATAAGAACATTATATCATGGTTGAATGAAAACAATGTTCAATGCCATGAGACCCAAATGATATTCATGCATTGGTCTTGAAATGTCATCAAACTAAGACTAGTCATTGTTATATAGTATCAAAGTTTCATTGATACTATTGGTTAGTATGATTTCTCATGTGAATTGATTAAATATTGATAACCTATATATTCATAGGGTCCAATCATTATGTTTGACAGTGTATTGGCTAGTTTACTGTCCAATGCTATTTTCAAAATAAAATATAGTAAAATATAAAACAATAATCTTTTCTATCTACTCCACTGTAAATAATAAAGACTAGAAATTTCCTTCCAATTTCTTTATTATTTACAGTGGAGTAGATAGAAAAGATCAATGTTTTATATTTTAATATATTTTATTTTCCATTGTATTTGATCAACAAATATAGTTTGATGATGATTCTTTGACTAGTGCTACAATATTAGTATATCGGGGTATTATATATGTAGATATAAACTACATTTGTATGATGCTTTATGTTATACCCATGTCCACTATTTATCACCATAATTGTTATTATTATGTATATGCAATATAGGGATACTATAGGGGTAAGGAGCAATGAGCAAAGATAAAATATTTAAGGAAATGGACTTCAAAGAAAGGCATGACACTTTACTATAGATTCCCAAAAGGAGATCGCAGTCATGACTATTCAAATAAACAATTATTAGTCCATGTCATAACCATGAAGGGGGCATTGAAATTAATAATAAAAATGATATGGTAGTATGATGAACTTTAAAAGATACATAAATAAAAGTAACTGAGCAATCAAGAGGAATTTTAAAACATCATAAATCTTGTCAAGGGTTCATTTTCTTCATGGCAGTATGGTAAACTAATAAATATTTCCAGCTCACAAAGTTTCAAAAGAGGAAAACTTACAAGTGTATTAATAATTTCATGGACAATATCTCAAGGAGCTACCACAATTAATTTCTTCAAGTTCTATGCAAGGCCATTGAAATCAAATGAATAAACTCATGCATAAGCTAAAAGATAAAGGATAGTCAATTTTCTAGAGGGCAAGTAATATGGGATCACTTTCAACAGAGATGTCGATGTTTCTAGAGGATCTCCCATTATTTCTATTAAAGACTTGTAGAGATATGGCAGTTATATGTCATTGTCAAAAAGTAGTAGAGGTTTTGAATGATCTTGCATAATAGGAAGGAGAGGACAACATTTACACTAAAGGATTTTATATAGTCCATAGAAGAAGGTCATATGATTTCCATGAGAAAATATTGAAATAGGTTGCATACTTTACAAGGAAAACTATGAAAAAAATCCTATGATGCACTTTACGTTTTTTGCTTCATTTTTCCTAATAAGGTGAAATACTTTATTTTAGTGTCTGAATCTACCACATAGAGAGTAAATATGCTTACTCTCAAATAAAGTTGAATTATATAAACAATAGTCAGATTCCTCACTTAACATAAAGGACAATCTAAATTACTAATGAATTTTATATCCTTTATAAGAGATTTATTTTAACCAATTAAAAACTTGAGAGGGTAATACATAGGTTGCAAGGAAAGTTAAAAATTTATCATAAGTAGCTCAATCCAAAAGGAAAAAATTAAGCATGGAAAAGCAAGAGTAGGTTGACCAGCTTCACTAAAAGCACAAGTTATTTTTTACAACATCTTACCTGGATAAGGTAAGGAGTGCTCTTTTCCACTCAGTTTAATATGGTGGCATATCTACATACAAATCACCAAATTGTCAAATAACTAAATAAATTGTATTACTTAATAAAGTTGTTACAACATGCCATTCATGTCAAAATCAACTCTTCTTACCACAAAAATTTTGGTTTCCAATTTGACAGGTTCATCTTTTGATTCCTATATCAACTTCTGAAGGAATTTGGCAGCTTATACTTCTACATGAGAAGACATTTCATCTTGTAAACTATTCCAAAGTACAAAACAAATAGAAATCATATAATATGCATGATAGTTATAGCTTGCTAGATGTTTGGCAACATATAAAAAGTTTAAGTGAACTGAGAAACATAGAGAGGCCTAGTTGACCTTCATTTTTTCATTTTTTAGTTTGTTGCTCTAAATATCTCACAATATTTTAAAATTGGTTGTTTTCTTTCTTTCTTGTTCAAATAAAAAATAGATACATTTGTATAGAGTTGGGATGAATTCAAGAACTTCAAGTAATAAATATACCATAACTAATTTTATAAGACACTGGCATCTAAGGTCTAAAATCTATTTCTGAAACTTGGCAAAGGGAAAAATACATCTTTATGAAGTATTCTTCAAAAATATCATAGTTAAATGGCTCTAATGATCCACTATCAAACATTCCCAATTATTTTTTCAACCCTCTAGGCCTGAATCTTGACAGTTATTTCACTCTGTAGCTATCCCTATGTCTTTGATATTATCTAGTTATGGCTCCCAAATCTATTGAAAAATGATCATTAGGGTTAAAATTGAAACCTTGCAAATATAATCTTTGTCCAAATCCATCAAGAATTTTCCATTAGTTATAAAAAATTCTCTTTTATAAAGAATTTGTGAAGTCGGGTCTAAAATCTGGAAATGAAATTATGAAAATGCACAAGACTAAAAATGAAATTTGTTGAGATGTTGCTTTAAAATATTATTTTCAAACTTGGAAGTACAAATCTGACTTCACAAATGAATTCTGGAAAAAGACAATGACTACCCTCAACCCGGCGATATCTTCTTGAGTTTTTTTAATTTTTCCCAAGAAAATCGTCGAGCAAAACACTATCGCAATAAATAGTCGAGCTCAGTTTTATTTATGTTGGCCACAATTTAACTTTGAAAGTCCATCAAAATTTCAGCGAAAAATCTTCGTCGAAACTTCGACGTAAAATAAGGTTCGTCAAAATTTTGACGAACGTTGGGGATAAAATTTAAGAAAAATGAAAATTTCACATTGAATATCACAAGTACTCGATGACACATCTAATTATACAGCTTTAGTCAGAAATTTTTATCGGATTTTACAATAAAATGAGTTAGTGTACAACATCTTTTGAGATGTAAACTGCAAGTATAGTGTGATAGTGATAGGCATTTTCTCATTGAAACAATGAAGAGAGCATAAAACAACATGATCATTCAAAGGTACTAACATCAGGAAGCAACATGGAGCAATTATTGTGGTGTTCAAGTCATAAATCCATAAGTGTAATCTATGTTAACTCTATCAAGAGTTCACAATGATAGCCAACAAGTGAATCATAAGACAATAATATTGGATTTGAAGGATCTTTGGAGTTATCATGAGTTACATGAAGCAGTTGTAGGTGATGAGTGAAATACATGGTCGGGGCCACCATGTTAATGTGATATTCCAAGAGCGGTGACATTCATGAAAGAATATGAGAGAATTGATGTTATTCATTTTAAATAGATATCAATACAAGTCTAACATATCATCAATAGACCAATGTGAGCATAGAAGAGCTCAATAAGGAAAAAATAGAGGGCAACCAACTATGGTAACAATGGAGGATGTCATAAAGCGACAACAATGATGCATCTATAATGAAGGTGTTGTTCAATGATGGCATGTCCAAGTTTTGAAAAAAATGGGGAATTAGAATATTCATGTACCAAGAGACAGTGAATGTCACAGTGAAATGAACATAATAGAGGCTTATATAGGTTGTAGAATGCAGTGACTTCAAGATTTTTGAGATCAAATAATAGTATACAATAAGGAGTGATTTTCATTTTTTGTTGTAGGATATGTGACACAAGGGTCTCAATATGTAAGGACAGTTTTATTTTTCCATTGTAATGATGAGTGTGAACTAGAAAGTTTTTTTTTAAAAACATGTAAAAGCATTGCCTCTAATTTCTCTAGCAAAACATGAAAGATAATATACCACAATTTATGGCAGAATTGTAAGTAACAAGAATTTGAGTGTTCCATCCTCAAGTCTTCTACAACCAATCAAAGTGGGAAATTATATCCATTGACTAAATCTCAAGTCAGCCAAGATTTTGATGGTAAGGAAGAAATAATTATTGTAATAGGTTGGTTGATCATGTATGCCACAATGGGATCATGAATTGAATTATATATTCCAAAGAAATTTTTGGCATGAACTATTTCATCTTGCAAGATTGACATTCAACATGAGTATTCCCTATCATGTCCAAACAGATAGACAAATAAAGGTAGTGAATAAATTCTTGGAAGGGTACTTAAGGATGTATACAAGAGGGAGAAAGTGGGTAGAATGGTTCACACAAGGATGAAATGATGATATAATAGAAATAGTGCATACATCAATCCAAAAGAGACAACATGCATACAACCATCCGGTCGTAGTGTAATATGAATCTGAGGCAAAAAAATCTCAAAGACAACAACAAATTCATTTCTAATGAAATAAAATGAATGTAGCTTATGTGGCCACGACCTGTAAGTATTTTCTTCTCAAAATACATACAAACCCATTTGAGGGTTTGTTCTATATCAAATACAAAGAGAAGATTCAGCCCTATTAGCCAATGAAAAGCAATCTACAGGAGGAAAATAAATGAAGAACACATTGGGAGAAATCTCAAAGCCGAGCCATGGCTATTGTTAGGAAATTTGCAGAGAGAAAAATGCTCAAGTATGGAGACCTCGATGCCTGCAATTCTTATGGCCACAACCTGTTAAAATTACCTAGAGCAATATTGAGAAACTAGAAACCCTCAAGTCTTGCAAACAACCATGAAAGTAGAGGTAAAGCCGTGGTTTTCCCATTACAAAGCATTATAGGTAGAATTATTTACATAAAGAAGCAAAAAATCCGTGGAAAATGAACAAATATACATAAATTTCTATCATTTTCCTATAGAGATAAAGGTGTCGAGGCATGGAAACACAGGAGAAATAAGCATTTTTATCATCTTTTCCTTATAGTTGAAGCTCAAATCATCATGGCTGAAACATAAATGAAAGGATAAAAATTCTTCCAAAAATGATTACCCAACATATAAGGTCGTTGTTTGATAGAAATGGCCATCAAAATCCCTCCTAAATCTGTAAAAACCACCATGAGAATCTCCATGGAAGGCACCAGTCAAAACCTTGTTGTGTCGGCAGTGGCTTCTTCAAGAAGCTTCAAGTGAAATGAAAAATGCCTTACATTTTTATCTTTTAGGGTTTTACCCTAAAATGCATCGGTGTCGATGCCTTAGTGGCATTTTTTATTTTGTTTTAAATTAAAACTTTGTTATTAATCTTTGACCATGGTTTTTGATTTTTTCCCTATAAACTCATCTTGCCACTTTAATTTGCATGTGCTAATCCTTTATGACTTGTTCCCTATATTGTTTCCCATATGGCCGAATTATGGGTTTTTGTTTTTTGTTTTTCTTATGCCAATGTAAAACATTTAATTAAGGGGTGCAAGTATAAACCACTTAATTAAAGTGTTATTTTAAAATAAAAATAAGGTGGAAGAATTTTCAACGCATGACAAAGGGAGCCATTCAATTCAAGAGATATGCTTGGATTTATGTTTTGTGGAGATCATATAGGGAGGTTGTTTTGACCTTTTAAAAGCACATTAGAGAGAATCTTGGAGGTTGTTTTGTGTGTTCGCATGTTTGACTTGGTCAAATTGACCTTTTCAAGCATTATGGAGCTCATTTGGAGAGGATTTGCATGCTATATTTTTGGATTTTTGAGGGCATCTGACCCAAGGTTGTTTTTTGTTCCTTTTGTGGTGGAACCACTTGGGATTTGTTACTTATTCACTTTTGTAACTCATTTTTTAGTTAGTTCAGTTCATGTAGTTGATGACATTGTGACATTTTCAGTCCTTTGTTACAATTTTAGCATATTTTTGCAACTCAAGAGATATTGAATGCAAATATTACCTTTCTCATTTCTAGTAATGGATTTTTCACCATCTTGTTCTTGTAGTTTAGTGTATGTTTTATGATAGATCAAACTGTCTTGTGAACTTGCTTAGTTTCCTTACAATTTTGTCTTGTGCCTTTATACCTATTTTGTAGTTAGCATGTTCATTCAGGTTGTTGATTGTGTTTGTTAAATACAACTACTTGCTTATTATGAAGTTTTTTTTTCTTTGTTTTGTGATTCAAGGTATTTGACCTTTCAATGAAATATTTATGCATAAACATGTTGTAACAGGTTGTGTAAACTAAATTTCTGCCAGATTAGAACCAAGTGTAGAGTTCTAAATTTCATTGTCTCCCTTTCAGTTTAGTGTATCACTTTGTATTTTATGCTTTCATTTTTATCATTTTAAATTTATCCTTCTCCCTTTTCCTTGAAAAGTCAGTATTTTAGGTGATATAAAAACTAGGATCCGACCTTAATCCAAAGATTCACTCCAATCCTTAGGTCTCCCATGCCTAGAAGTGTTTCCATGTTCCTCCAAAAAGCTAAGTTCTACAACTTAGAAAGGGTGTGTTTCTAAGAGATAACAACCACCACCACCTAGAGAATGGGATTGGAATGGGATTGGTGGATCTATACAAAAAATTATACACATACACAGACACACACACATATATATAGAGAGAGATATATATATATATTCCTACACACACACACACACACACACACACATATATATATAGAGAGAGAGAGAGAGATTCCTACACACACAAGGTTGCAATCAGCCTTGGTGAGTCATATAAAGGACACCCAAAAAACATGGAACACAATAATAAATAATATGCCCCATCATACACAAGTTAAAAACACCAATACATAAAAAGATCTAGGTGACCCTAAGTAGGTATATTCATGTGTCAAAAGATAAATAAAAACAAAATACCAACTAGCAAACAAGTCATGTAGTCATCATATCTCTTCCCGAATTAGGATGTCTGATGTTTTGGGTTATGCTTAGAATGGGAAGGATGCATCCCTAAGGGAATGGATGATTATGTAGATAAAGATGATGGAAAATAGGTATGGTGACTATTTTTTGTTCAAAATTTGGACCTATGTATGATTTGTGATAGGATGTGATGTTTGATGTGTGTGTTTTTTTTATAAAATCTCAAGTCTATTAAGCTCAATGTAATGGGGTGAAGATTAGTTTAATGTGATAAGATCAATGTAATGGGTAGTGTGTGAAACTTAGATACAAATTCCTATCCAATTTTTATTATGTATGTGGAAGTGTTTATTCTTTAAACAAGAATTAGGAATTTCCCTATGTCCAACAATGGATATGGAATGAGAGTGGATGGATGTATTGTATAGTTAGTGGAGAAGAACTATCAAAGTGGGATACATAATTTGATAGGGATGATGAGTGTAAGGATTAGAAAACAATTTGTGAGAATTTCTATCAACAATTCACATACCATTGTTGAGAGACAAACTTTGATTGCTCGATGTCTTAGATTAGTTATTAGAATGGTATATTTAAATAAGATATCTCCATAAGTTTTGTTGTGGGATATGATAAGTTGTGGGGGGAATATGATGGGAATATAATAGGGGATATGATGGAAAATGTGTGAAAAATTAATAACAATTCAATTCACCTTTTTCTATTTGGATATGATGGAGGGTAGTATGTCAAATACGTGTAACAATTTGATTCACCTATATCTATTTGGATATGGTGGAGGATAGGATGCATGAAATGGATAAGGAAATGATGGGTCGAGTTGGATGGTGATATTACATGACTAAACCCTAATAGTATTATGAGGAATTTTACTTTCTTATTTTTTACATCATAGACTAGGTGTGTAACTTTTAGGCTATTATAATTTGTCTTTATCTTGTAGGATGTCTTTGTAAACAAATTGTGGGGATTCTATGGAAGAGAATGATGTAGTGGGACATGATGAGGATCATGAGGGTAATTATGGAGTAATAATGCATGTAATATGGACTATAACATTAGTTGATGCCAATTCAATCGATGATGAGTTTTCTAAATGAGATGGTATCATATGTGGTAGGGCTAGGGAATGCTCTTATTAATACACATACCTATAATGTATTACAAGATAGGAATAATGTGAGTGATCATGGAGTGTGAAGAGGATAATATCCTACTAGATGGTGGGATAAGGCTACTAGCCATGGTTCCTACAATAAATTTTTCACAAAAGTACTTATTCAAGGCACTACCAAGGTGGTTTTCACCATTGGATGAATTATTTATCTTTACTATTTTATTTTTTTATTATTTTTAAACTTTTTGGTTATTTTCTTTGACTTTTTGGGATATCCTAAGGGTCAATTTTTTTTTTTAAGGTGAATGATGTTCATGGGCTCTTCTATTGGTTTTTCATTCCAATGTATAAATTTGATAAGCTCCTTATCCCTATTTGGTTGTAACAATGAAAGGTCCTTTCCAATTAGGTTCAAACTTTTTGTTCTTGTCCTTTTCTTAGAGATTCCTTTAATTTTCTTTGGGTACTAGGTTGTTGAATTAAAATTGATGGATTACGATATTTTTTAATAGTTGTGGAGGAGGTGATTATTGTATGCATGTAGGTGATTCAAGGCATGGTGACATATTTTATCTAGTAGTTCTAGCTCTTGAAGATGTTCAAACTTTCATCCATGAGATGTTGTAATGATATTCCAAAGCAAATAAAAGTGATTATGGAGTCACACTAGTGGGTGTGTGTAGAAGAGGAAATTTTCTACCCTTGAGTCTCAAGACAAGAAGAGTCTACAAGGAGAAAATGGTCCTCAACTACCTCAAAGGAAAAGATCATGTGACAAAGGGAAATTGTTTATATTTTGTGTTTTATGATGTTTAAGAGATAAGGATTTCAGAGACCAAAAGAGTAGACTTTAGAGGTCTTGGGAGCAAGCTAACTGGATCTCGGCCAAGGATGACAACACAATGCACAGATGTCCCTGCGGTGCATTATAGTCTTATACAGTATGAGAACATAACTGTCTAATAGAAACACAATGAGTCTACTAGCTAATTGGAGGCTACAATCTGAAAAATAAAATAAAGCTATCAGAATGATGAAAATAACATAAATGACATGAAAATAACTAACGTAGATAGATGGAACAAAATAAAACAAAGTGACAAGATGGAAAAGAGTAGAATGAACTTACAAGAGGTCCAACACTATGAAGCATCCCACAATGCTCGAAATCAATAACCAACACACAAAAATGGAGAAATATGTTGGGGTTGTTTAGGCATTTTTCTTAGTCAAACCCCCACGTAGGTGTTCCCACCTCCATGAACAATCAGATAGACAAATAAAGAGAATAATAGATAATAAAAAAATAGATTGACAAGAAAATAGATCATTTTAAATCTACAATATGCCACTAAAATATAAAGAAGTTAAATGAAATTAATAGAGTATAGTTACCCTCCCTTTATCAAGCTTATGATGTCGAAGGAGAGTATGCAAAACTCTAGACGAGACAAGAGAGAGACAAGACGTTGATGTAGAGGCCAAGAGCAATAGAACTTGTAAGAGAAATGGTTTAGGAGAGAATGGGAATGAAAAGGTGAGAGATAGAATGATAGAATGCAAGAATGAGTTGAAGGAATGAAAGAATGAACATTGGAATGAAGAAAAGGCATGTGAGAAGGTGTTTTCAATGCATTTTCAGCCCATAGAGGCATTACACTTCATGGGCAAGTGGAAGTGTAATTTCCCAATGGACATAGAATTTGGAATATTTTTGAGACATTTGTGCAACACACAAACATCTACACATCGCACTAGTGCCCTTGACAAAAAAATCACTTGAAGAATAAAAATAAAGGGGTAAAGGACAAAATTAATGTTAAGGAAAAGAGGAATTGCATTATCATTTTTAATTATGTTAAAGGGAAGGTTATGTTGTGCAAAATTACATCAGGTGCAATATTTGGGATTATATTTTTCCCCACTTTAGTGAGCATATGTATTCTACCATGTGCAAGCTAAACTAGAAAGAGGTTGAAGATAATATACCCAAGATGAAGAGGACGTAGGTCTTTAATCCAATATATGCAATAGAGAAGTTGAGCTAGAACACGAAGAGGACACAGGTCCTCCACCCTTTATAGCTGACTACAATCTCACCACAAACATGTTAGTTGTAGACAAACACATTAGGTGAAAAAGTAAAAAATAGAAATGACAAAATTTGTAGACATGACATAATCTTATCAGATAAAAGATAGTGTTGATAAGTATGGCTAGAAAGCTAGAGACCATATGAAAATCACATATGTCTATGGTTGTTATAAACTGTGTTGCAAGATAGTCACAGAAAAATTGAGTCTAATTAGGCCACCCCAAGCTAGCTGATGAGATCATAAGACATCAAGATATATTTTTAAGATGAATTTTTGAAAAATTAAGAATAAGATATGATAGCCCCCACTTAGAATTATATGTGCTACATAGAGGAGCACATGTCATTCTAAGGAGCATAAAAAGGCAAGGAGGTGTTATGGAGTGAAACACATAGTGAGATGTATTCATGGGATGTTGTCATGCGAGGGACAACACATAGATTCCAAAACATCAAGAAAAGAAAAATTGAAGAAATCAAGATCACATGGGGATCCAATTATTTGGGGTCAAAACTGATCATAGATATAGATAGATAAATATATTATAATATGTATGAATTGTCATCACCCCCCAAATAGATCAAAATGAGAAGAAGAGCACATACAAAAAATTAGGTGAACATGGAAGAGGCCTAAATGCCCCAACACTTTGCATCATTCCTAACATGGAAAAAACAATGTTTACAACAAATAGAAGAATGATGAAAAAAATAGAGGAAGTTGTACAAATAATTTTATCTCTTATATCCAAGTACCTACAAGGGTATCAAGGGTCCTCTAGGTGAGAGGAAAAACATAAACAAACAAGCATGGGGGAACACAGATAAACATAAAAATCTAATCTAAAGATAAAGAAGAGGTATCGCTTTAGTCTAACACCTCTAGCAAGTCATCTTGCTCCCAACCTAGATCATTGTAGGGGGAGGGAAGATGATCCTGTAGGAGGGGATAGAAAGGGAATTGTTTGTTGAATAACTTATAACAAGAGACAAGGAGGAGGTTGCCTCAACATCCTTAGCAACAAGTTCTTGTGAGGCTAGTATTATTTACTTAGCGAAGATGGAATAAAGAGTGGGAATTTCCTCTACCGAGTCAAATATACACTTCTTTAGAGTGAAGTGTTGTGATTGAACAAGAAGAGGATGAACCAAAGAGGAATTTTTGACCTTTGAAAGAGGGGTAATGACAAAATATAGGGAGGAATGCACCATAACCATCATGATAATGGTACAAGCCAAAGAAAAATAAGATGGAGAAGGTGAGGAAGAATTTTTGTGACCATAGTTTGAAACGAGATCATGCTCTATCTTACACTTAAGTGAAGGATATGAAATCCTCCCATCAGAAGTGGAAGAAGAAGAAGGATCAGAATACATAATAGATACAAACTTTGTATGAGGCATGTCAATGAGCTCAGGGAAAGGAGGAAGATCTAGTAAAGAGGTTATCAAAGGAGGCTTCGTAGAAGGAGTGATGAACACTTTCACCGGGGGAGGTTCATTAGGATCTGCTGAGGAAGATGGAAGCAAGACATACATGATGGGAAAAAAAGCATAAATAGAAGTGAAAAAAACGATAGAATTATAAGCAAAAATAGAGGTAGAAATAAGAGGTTCCCCCTTAGTCTTCTATGAGGCCTTGTGTTCCCGGGCCAAGAACCGTTAGTGACGCTTATACTCACATGCAATTTAGTTGTGATGGCTATGGACATTAGGAAGGGAGGACTAAGAAGACTCTAGGGGATCTTGTTCCATGAGGAGAGAAATATCCATAACTATTTTTGACAAAAGAGCAGACTTCAGAGGGTCCTATTCCACTAGAGGACTGATCTTCATAGCCATTTTCAACAAAAAAGTAGATTCCTAAGGAGGAATAGGAGGAGAAGGCACATAGAAAAAGATAGGGGTCTCAGTGATGGGATCCTTTCCTTTGGTTGCTTTAGATGCAAGTGGAGGAATAGAAGGAGGCCCCAGATGCCAAGAAGAAAGAACAACTCCATGTGAATGCTTCCTCTTACTATATAGGGTGGGTCAAGGGATCATGGGCAAGACAAGATGCTAGAAGACCTATGATTTAGACCTCCACAATATGGGAACCTTTATTTTTCATGTGCCAAGCATAGTAAGAGGAACTGAGGACACCATTGAGGGTTGTGAAGCCATTGAAGAAGAAGAAGGTGAAGGAAAAGGCCTAAGGGTGAGAGCCTACTTGTCCTTAGCCTTTGAAGAGGAAGGTGCAAGGGAAAAGGCACGCTATTGCATACACATAGAATCCCTCATGGATATCACATGAGAAGAAGGTGGGAAGATAGCATCAAACACCGAACCTCCAGTCTTGTACCTAAATTAGGCCTTGTAGAGAAAGTCCCCTTTAGGTGATAAGGGTCCAACTAGAGCAAGCCAAAAATGGTCCAAAGAGAATCCCCCACATGACACAAGTTGTTTGTATCTATTGTATTGGATAGTATAGGTTGTGCCATCATAAGGAAAATTCAAGTAGTGGTGGACAACTGAGGTGACCACATTCATGGAGACTAGCCACAAAATGCAGGTAGTCTAACCTTGAATAGGTCAAATTTAGGTATCACAAAAAATGGGACTTCCAAAGGCTTAGGTTCAACAAGGATCGACAAAGTGATAAAACCAATAGGTGGGACAAAAAGACCATCATATGTATGGAGCGTGGTTTGCAATTCATCATATTTCTCCTGGTGTAAATTATTTATGAAAAGAGTCTCCTCCATGATGATATTGACTCGACTAGTAGGGCTAACCATAACACTAGTCACAACATTATTGTTGACTCGATTTGGTATGTATAACAGAGAAGCTTCCTTATTAATGGGCAAGTTACATGGTGTCAATGTTATGTCAAGTTTCTTATCCATCTTACTTGAAGGATAAATATGAGTGAACGAAACCATGTACATGTATTCAGACGAGCTAGGACCGGCAGATGAAGTAGATTCTATAAAATTAGCAGAATAGGAAGGGAAAGGATCTTATACCATCAAGTTAGATGGTACTGTTCTCAATATGGTCTTGGATGACATGACTAGAGACTCGATGGTGTTGATAAAATTGTGTGCAACATACCAGTTAGGATAAGTTTTAGATAGTTGTCTTACTTCTGGAAGAGAAATTAATCAATATTTTAACAACTTTTAAAGAACATTCATGTAGGACTCAAATAACTTTGTGAAGATTCTATTTTGTCCTGCAGAGTTCTTTTTTAGGAGGAACGAATACCATGTTTGCTACTGATTTTTTTAATTCTCAAAAAAAAGACATGGCTAATCTATTATCCAGATGGGAGGATGAGGAGGGACCCTCATATTGAGCCATCGTCTACTGATATTCATGTAATGTAGAAAAAAAAAGATCAAAGTGAGGTTCCGCTGTAGAGGTAGGGCACAGTTTAGCCGCATTCTACGAGCAAAGGAAGGTTATTTCATTAGAAGGAATTTACCTCATAATGTCAGTAGCATATTTTTGATGAAAACACTTTGTACATTAGAATCCAATAGGGCATAGGAGATTTAGGAAAATAGAGATTGATAACAAGCAATGAAATCAATCACTTTTTTTTGGGTTACCTACTTGCACTGGACAAGATTATTGAAGGTGATATTTGGTATGATGTTTTCCTGAAATTGTTGCAATAATTGATTTATCAATTGATCGAAAGAAAATATTAAGTGATCAGGAAGTGAGCAATACCATTCCAATGTAGTGTCCTTAAGGGAATGTGAACACATGGTGGTGAAGGATAAGAAATGTGTTTGTGGGTTTCCCCTACCATTGTACTTAGCAAATTTAGGAATGTATAGCCCTAAGGGTATAGGAGCATTCAGAATAGTGAGGGCTAGAGGAATACAATGATAATATGATTTACAATATAGATTAAGAGGTGAAACTAGCTAGGTTGGCCAACTGTGATTGCATTCATCCCATGTTTTGTAATAAAGCATTAAGGATGGGATCGATTGATGGAGTATGAATAGTTGAGGTGGTGGTTGTGGTTTCTTGCATTTTGGATGCAAAGGCTTTGAATCCCAAAGGGACATGGTTCACTCTAATCCTAAAACCATCCAAAGGCACATCATTAGTATTATCAACATCAGTAATAGAAGGAACAATATCTACTATATACACAGACACTTATGGCATCATATAATACAACTGGTGGCCAGTTATTTTTGATTGAACATCTTGAGGGTTACCCAAGACAAAAGTGTACGAGGGGACATGGGTTTCTACTATGTTAGAAATACCTCAAAGTACCCCAATACCTCTACAATCTATAATAAGCTAATCTCTCAGACCATTCATAAGAGGAGCAACTCAATTGTATGTGGTGTCTTATGCTAGATTTTTTTCACTCTCCAAGTCTCTCTTTTGAAGCTAGATTTACTTAGCAGGAACGATGGGAGTAGATTCATCAACTACGAGAGAGAAAGAGTTAGAAGGAGGTGTATGCACTTCAGTGGGTTGAGGGACAGACTCAAAAGGAAGCTCAAAACCATATGATAATACTATACTAACTCCTCAAAGTCGAGACCCTCGTGGGGAGGATTGAATTATATTCTAGAACCCATATCTAAATGTTGATAACTTCTTCTTAGTATGTACCCAGAGGTAGTAGACTAGATTATGAAACACATAAAAGGATTTCATAACACTCTATCAAATACACATCTGATAAGAGAGAAGAAAATTTTCCAACAAAAAGACAAAGGTAAGAATAGGTTCATGTTGGGTTCACCAAAATGTAGAGGATAAAATTTTCTACCCTCGAGTCTTAGGACAAGAAGATTCTACAAGGAGAAAATGGTGTTCAACTACCTCAAAGGAAAAGCTTAGGTGATAAAGGAAAATTATTTATATTTTTTGTTTTATGATTTTTTAAGAGATAAGGATTTTAGAGATCGAAAGAGTAGATTTCAAAGGTCTCAAGAGAAAGTTGACTAGCTCTCAACCAAGGATGATAGCATGGCGTGCAGATGTCCCTATGTCATGTTGTATTCTCATATAGTTTGAGAATAAAACTTGTTGACATAAACACAATGAGTCTACTAGCTACTCGAAGGCTAAAATTTGGAAAATAAACTAAGCTAACAAAATGATGAAAATAACATAAATGACATGAAAAGAACTAACATAGATAGATGGAACAAAATAAAACAAAGTGATGAGATGAAAAAGAGTAGAACAAACTTACAAGAGGTCCAATGCTATGAAGCCTCTCAGAATGCTCCAAATCAACAACCTGCACACATGGAAATAGAGAAAAATGTTGGGGTTGTTTAGGGGTTTGCCTTAGTCAAACCCCAATGTAGGTTTTCCCACCTCCATGGACAACCAGATAGACATATAAAGAGAATAATAGATAAATAAATAGATTGAAAAGACAATAGACAAGTTAAAATCCAATATGCTACTAAAATATAAATATGTTAAATTTGTTTGGTCTCAAAAACGCAAGTTTGAACCACGAGAGGTTGCCAAGCTCTCACAACACTTTTGGCCAACATACAAGGCCAATTGATGCACTTGAACCTTCTTCTCTTTAGGTTCTGCTAGACCTAGGTGGGTGAACCTAATGAATGATGCAGATTGACATGTATTTCCTGGTTGAGCAATCTATCCACAATGGCAAATGGAAGTGAACAAATGAAAACCACTACAACTAATCCTACTCCTACTACACAAATGAAAGGTTTTGAAAAAAATATTTGTATAAAATCTTATCTCTGGGTTGAGGTAGATTAGTGCCTTCTATCCACATGGGCAATGGAGTCAAAATATAAAATGATGTGTGTTTTCCTTCTCTGGTTTAATTTCTAGTTGTTAGGCACTTTATAAAATAAAATCTTAGGACTGGCATATAATTTCATTTATTTATGGCTTGCATAAATTATGCTGGAATGTTTTCTAACCTGGCTCTTCTTAAATTATCCAAAAGAAATCTCTCAAATACTGTGACTTACTTGAAGGTATTTAATTCTGACTTGAGACACCAGCAAATAAAAATCACACAAAGTGAAAACATGCACCTTGATGAATCAAAATTTATGCTTGATACATTAACTCAAATGATCAAAAGTCTTCAAATTGGAGAGAACCAAGATAAAAAATAATACAATTTATAACATCTCAACAACTAAACCAGAAGTTTTTCACCAATTAAAAACATTAGTTTTCATTGCTCTATTTCAAATAAGATTTGTACATTATTTCCATTCCTAGTCTTATTTCTAAGAAAATCTCACTCCTATCCTAACCCCCTTTTCTCAAACTGATTTTCAAAATATTTATACAATACATATCTCAAGGGTCACAGCCCTTCATTTTTTGTTACAGTCGTTTGATATTCTTTAGCAAAAATTAAAATATTTTATTAAGTTGCCTTATCAGCAAATCAAATATTTAAAACTATAGTTATGCTTCGATTTTACATTTTATATCCTTTCCCGCCTTTATTTCACTTTATCTGCTCCTTATATTTTATTTTCATGCGACTATTATTTTTACCGCTATATCATAGTCGTTATCTTTCTACCCAGCGGTATGGCGGTCTTAACCGTCAAGGTATTCTCCTGACTATTACCGTGCTACCGCGGTCATCCCTCAAGCTAGTTGCGGTATCACGATAACCGCTTCACAATTAACTTACCGCCTATGTCTCTGTCATTCAATTCTCCATCACCAGTTGCATTTGTTCCTACCGTGCTACTGCAAAATCCTTGGTAACCATCCGCGGTTGCACAGTGACTGTTCATTGACCGCTTCCCATTCACTCCCTGACTGTTACCGTAGTCACCACGGTCACTGTTTTAACGGCCACAGTACTGGGCAAGCTCTTCTGACTACTACCTCCACTGTCACTTATCACCCACCACGATACTATGGTCAATGTTTTGATCACACACGGTGTGGCAGTAAGCACTTTATGCCTTCTCCCAAACCATTACCGCCATACTGTGAGCCCCCTGATGGCAGGCCACGGTAAAGCGGTAAGACATAAATAGAAAATATTAAAGCAGAGGAGTAAGGTATTTTATCTTTATAAAAAGCGGTTATTGATTTTATTTTTTTATGAAAGGTAATGAAATATAATGGAATTAAATGGGGGTAAGATGTGAGGGTGGTTAATGACTTTTATGGGAAAGACAGTGAAAATATAAGGCATGAACAAATAAAATACCTTAGGATTTTGATGGAAATTTATGGAAAATAATAAGAAAACCCTAGGAATTTTTATGGAAATTTTGGGTTCTAACAGTGGCTCCTATTGGGGATGAGTGATTTTGCAAACCACTACAAGAATCCAAAGTATCTTTGGTAGAGAACACCAAGCAAATCCATGAAAAATGAAGGCGATGGCAGATGGAGGGAATGAACAGAGCATGATATGAAAGATGGAGCAAATGGAGAATAGAAAACCCTAAACTACTGTGCATGGAAGAAAATGATTCAAGAGGCATTGCTAGGAATTTTCCATGCACTGGAAATCCTTAATCCTTTGTACCTGATTTGGTTTAAAAAATTAAACCATAAGGGATGGCCCCAGGCCACCTCAAAAATAAAAACCTGCACTTTCCTTTGTCATGAATAGAGCTCACCAAATTTCTTTTGAAACTATCCATTCCACCTACCCTACAACATGCACTATCATTGAATACCTTTAGGAAATCATTGTATTCAATCTAATTCATATTCATCTCATCGATCTGCATTTCATTATTCTTACTATCATATGAAAAATCTTTGTCATCTTCAACATACAAAGTGTACCCAAATTCAACAAAACATTCATAGGCATGCTCACTGTCATATGTTGTTGAATGTGCCTGCAACTGCACTGGGACCTAAAAATCTGAATACTCCTTATGGCAACCAAAAAATTATGTCACATCAACATCTTTTGAAACAATCAAATCAAAATTATTTTCTATTTCTTTTCTATCACCATTTAGCATTGACACATACCTCTAATCCATACAGTCATCCTCACACATACTTGAATCAAAAAATGTTGAACACTCATCATCATGCAAACCAACATCTTTCTCTTGCAGGCAAAAATAATTTAAATCACATACCTCCCCTTGGACACAAATAGATTCATGATCATCTTCAAAAAATTCATCACTGTGACAAATGCTCATGGAGTCATATGAATTGTTGCACACAGTATCTTCATTGTCAAAGCATATATAGGCTGGAACAAAAAATCTAGAATCATCTTTATGTGCATACTTCTGGTACTCAAGAGTTGGTAAATCTAAAACTTGCTCACTGCTGAGTGAACAGGTCACTGCTTCCATATCTTCAACTATGTCTCCAACCTCTTGATAATCACCCTATTGTAGATCAACATCCATAACTTCATCCTTGTAATTTTAGTATTCAATGGATCTCTCATAACATACAGTGTCACAATTTGTTATGCAAGAGATATTCTCCTTGTCTTCATTGTTGGAAGGCATGATATCTTCTTCAATTTCAGCTCCTAAATTTTTTTTGATGTACTCTCCAGATGGTGTGTCCCTATCATCCTCCAAATCAGTATCCATGTACATTGCCCCAAGCATGGAATCAATAAATTTATTTGTTGCATCCAGGGCATACTACTTTGATGATTCTGGCCAATAAATTGATTCAGGCTCTGATGCTCTTAGAAGTTGTGCAACAAACGTGGATCTTGTAGGCCTATGATGAGGAGGTAATTGCATACAAATTTCTACCATCCTATTGTATAAAGAACTCATGGATTCTTCCTTATATGTCCTTATGACTGGCATATAATTTAATTTATTTATGGCTTGCATAAATTATGCTGGAATGTTTACTAACCTGGTTCTTCTTAAATTATCCAAAAGAAATCTCTCAAACACTGTGACTTACTTGAAGGGATTTAATTCTGACTTGATACACCAGCAAATAAAAATCACACAAAGTGAAAACATGCACCTTGATGAGTCAAAATTTATGCTTGATACATTAACTCAAATGATCAAAAGTCTTCGAATTGGAGAGAACCAAGATAAAAAATAATACAATTTATAACATCTCAACAACTGAACGAGAAGGTTTTCACTAGTTAAAAACATTAGTTTCCATTGCTCTATTTCAAGAAATATTTGTACATTATTTCCATTCCCTGTCTTATTTATGAGAAAATCTCACTCCTATCCTAACCCCCTTTTCTCAAACTGATTTTCAAAATATTTATACAATACATATCTCAAGGGTCACAACCCTTCATTTTTTGTTACAACTGTTTGATATTATTTAGCAGATATTAAAATATTTGATTAAGTTGCCTTATTGGCAAATCAAATATTTAAAACTATAGTTATGCTTTGATTTTACATTTTATATCCTTTCCCGCCTTTGTTTCACTTTATCTGCTCCTTATATTTTATTTCCATGCGCCCTTTATTATGTTTACCGCTATATCGTGGTTGTTATCTTTCTACCCAACGGTATGGCAGTCTTAACCGTCAAGTTATTCTCCTGACTGTTACCGCACTACCGTGGTCATCCCTCAAGCTAGCTACGGTATCACGGTAATCACTTCACCGTTAACTTATCACCTTTGTCTCCTTCGTTCAAGTCTCCATCACCGGTTTCATTTGTTCCTATCGCGCTACTGTGGACTCCTTGGTGACCATCCACAGTTGTGTGGTGACTTTCCATCAACCACTACCCGTTCACTCCTTGACTGTTACCGCAATCATCGTGGTCACTATTTTAATGACCACGGTACCATGGTGGCTCTTCTAACTGCTACCTCCATTGTCACTTACCGCCCACTGTAATACCACGGTCAATGTTTTGACCACGCATGGTGTGGTAGTAAGCACTTTATGCCTTCTCCCGAACCACTACTGCCATACCAAAAGCCCCCTGATGGGAGGCCGTGGTAAAGCGGTAAGACATAAAAAGTAAATATTAAAGCAGCGGAGTAAGGTATTTTAGCTTTATAAAAAGCGGTGAATGAAATTTTTTATTATGGAAGGTAATGAAATATAATGGAATTAAATGGGGGGAAGATGTGAGGGTGGTTAATGAATTTTATGGGAAAGATAGTGAAAATATAAGGCATGAACAAATAAAATACCTTAGGGTTTTGATCGAAATTTATGGAAAATAATAGGAAAACCCTAGGAATTTTTATGGAAATTTTGGGTTCTATCAAAATGAAAAGAAGAGAGTGTAGTTACCCTCCCTTTAGCAAGCTTGCGATGTTGAAGGAGAGTATGTAACACTCTACACAAGCCAAGAGAGAGCCAAGATGTTGATGTAGAAGCCAAGAGCAATAGAACTTGCAAGAGAAATGGTGTAGGAGAGAATTAGAATGAAAAGGTATGATAGAATGCAAGAATGAGTTGAAGGAATGAAAGAATGAATGTTTGAATAAAGAAAAGGCATACAAGAAGTCATTTTTGGTGCATCTGTAGCCCACAAAGGTGTTACACTTCGCGGTAAGGCGAAAGTGTAATTTCCCAATGGCCATAGAATCAAGAATCTTTATAGGAAATTTGTGTGGGACACAGATGTATGTGTGTCATTCTAGTATCCTTGAAAAACATTCACTTGGAGGCCGAAAAATAAAGGGGTCAAGGATGAAATTAACGTTAAGGAAAAGGAGAATTGCATTATCATATTTAACTAGGCTAAATGGGAGGTTATGTGATGAGAAATTTCATTGGGTACAATTTTCTGTATTACAATGTGCAAATTCTAGTACGGTAGGCCCATAGGGAGGGATTGATTTGCAGGTGCCAATCATGGCTAGCTTCACTAACCATTTTTTGATTATTTTTAGGATAGTTTAGTGATAAGCCTTTTCTTGTCAATTACTTTGGGGATAGTATGGGGTGGAGAAGTGATGTTGGATGTTGAAATTTTTGAAAAAAATCACAGATGTCTTGGTTATTGATGTTAGGATAATCTTCGATTAGCTAATATCTTTAGTTGATTATTAGTTTAATTTACTCTCATGCACTTAACCTAAACTTAGGGGGAGTAAAAATATTTTTCCTTTTTTTGCAAAATAAGAATAATTAGGAAAATGGCAATAACGTTTTTCTTGGGTATCAAATTGGGTAAGAAAAAAATCATTAGAAAGATGGTTCTAAGCACTATCTAATGGTATAGGTTTTTTCTTAGATTTTTCTTTTGGTACATTCTACGACCTGTTGAGGTCAAATGTGTTATTTTCACTCCTAAGCTCACAAATTTTGACCTGTTTCTCCATTTTTCATGATTCCAATAACGTTGGAAATTTATTTTAGAGCTTTTCACATCCATCCATGCATTTTTTTCTAGATTTTTCTCTAGGTGCATTTTTTTTTGTGTTTTCACCTTCTAGTGAATTACTTGGATGTTTTAGCTCCTAGAAACTTTTTTTTTACGTGGGATGACTTGTCTTAGGTCGTTCTACATGTATTTACAACATTATTTTCTATTTAGGCATTATAGAAATCTTTTACATGCAATTTATCTTTTGTAGACGCGCTGAGATAAAGAGTCATTCTGGTATATACTTTTGGGGATTTCACACATCTTGTTGTGCCTATTGTACTATCACTATGACATAAAGTTCCATAGATGGGTTGTGAGTGCCTTTTTTTTCCATCACACCTTTGTGAAGTGAGTGTTCCTTCCATGACAACATTGAATCTCGGTGATTATTGCCTCATGCATGTGTGCCTTGTTTGCACACCCTTTTGATTTGCAAGTACTCTTTTGTGCACATTCAGATATTATTTGTTCTCCTACATGCACTTATTGGTAACACATAGTTTTAGTGGTCCTATCTTAACTCTTCCTTTTCACATTATGGTGGTTTTTATACTATTGGTGTTAATTCTTCCTTGGTTCATTTTTGGAGTGATCTATGTATCTAGTTCTTATTCCTATGTACTAGGAAGATGCAACAACTGGTTACCCATGCATTTTGATGATATGGAGCATCTACCATATGGAAACTCTTTGATTCTTGTTTTGGAGGTGACCTTCCATTTCCACTTGATTAGTGTTATTCAAACTATTGGTACTTGTATTTTCAACTTTCATCTTGCATGTTGAGTAGTTTCATTGGGGTCACTCATGTAGATTCTTTTTCCATTTTTATTTTCAACTTCTAAATATTTTCCATCTAATTCAAGTAGTGTTGTTGGGGGAAATCATGCAGATTCTTGTCTTCTTAATCATGGTCATCATCCTTTTAGAGGAAGTTCTTCATTTCATCACTAGTTACCTACAAACAAATTTATATTAAATAAAACAATAGTTCGTCGTGTTTTCTTTCTTCTTTTCCTCCTCATTTATGTTTGTGTGGGTTGCTCCCACATAGTCCTCTTTCCATGCAACCTCTACCAAAATGCGATAACACTTTTCTTCTTCATTTCTTCACTCAATGTCCTCTTCCAAGATATTTTCCTTTTCTCTAGGCACCTTTATTTTATGAGAGATACTCAATTATTCTCCTTCTTTCATGTAGAAATTTTATATCTCTCTATTATCCCACTCATTATATTCTTCATCCTTATTCATTCCATTTACATCAAATTCTTATTCATATGAAATTTTATCTACAATAGCTTCTCTAAAATTCATGGTCTCCAATTCATCTAATCTCTATTGAATTTATTTCAACCCTTAAAAAACATTACCTACATGACTCTCTTTCCACTTCTCCATTAAAAAGAAATGGTTGATCTCCTCACTACCATCATTTTCCTCTTTCTTGAAGACATTTATCACAAATACATACAACTTTGATACTAGAACTTGAAAATTTAATAGATTTACAACTTTCTCCCTACAATCACAATAATATACTTGCAAAAACTCATTAGAGAATAAATCCCTCTATAGTTAAAATACTACCTATAATAAATTTTAATGAACTTCCAACACCAACCTTATCTCATATACTCATGACTCCTCAAACTCTCTCACAAAACATGAATCTCAAAATATCAACTCATAATAAGGAACTCGCATACTTTCACCAAAGTCCACAACTTGTCTTCTTCAATAATTTGTACATGTACTCTAACCAACAATGACTTTTGAAGATGTAATTTCAAAATCCCCTCTACCCACTTTCCACTATGGAGGAAGTTAGCACACCTTCTACCCAAATTTATCTTTTTTGGAGGACAATCACATAACATTCATTTTTATCTCAATTTTCTTGATCACATCAATATCATTTTCTCAACACTCCTTCCAACAAAATACCTACTCTAATAAAATTGGCCCTCCTTCAATAATCTCTTTATAGTCACAATATTTCTCTTGCTTGAAAAAAATTACTAGAGCTCACTTCTCTTTGTAGTTACATCACTTCACCTACAACAATTATCTAGGGCCTTCGAGACACCTATAGAAAATAAGATTTACACAAATCACTTCATGCATTCAATTAAAATTCATTCTATAATTTTTTTAACACAATATTCTCAATAGACATCTCAATGAGCTTTCTTTGCTCTAATATATTTTTTAAGAATTTTTTTCTCAATTTTCCCAACAAGTAAACCCAATCCGATATCAATTGATACACACGAGATTCAAGAGTCTTATTAAACTACAAAATAAAATAGCTACAACTAAATTTCAATTTAGATTATTTTTGGAAAACCAATTTCAACACAAATTTTAATAAAACTACAAGCACAAAGTTTATTATTTATTTGAATTCATGTATATAGAATAACATGTAATTTGATTTGAATTCAATTCTTCACTTCTTCTACACTCCTTTGTAAAACGCCACATCTTTTTTCAATTTTTTTCTTTGTGCAACTTTTGATTACTTATATGGTATTTCTCCCTACTAAATATGCCTCTATTTCTACTCTTCTATGACGTTTCAGAATTAACGTTTCTTCCCATATATTGCACCTTCTATGATGTTTCAGAATTAAATTTTCTTCCCATATATTGCACCTTCCTTGAGTATTTCCCCTAGTCATGCATATTTTTCTCCTATATATTGTTTTTTTTTTTTAACCTTTTCTCATTTTCTTCTATGTTCCATTTTATATCCTTATTTTATCTTAAATTTTCCCCTTCCGATTCCATGCCCCCCTATGTGAATAGGAAAAGAAATTAACTAGAACCTCCTACAAGTCGCACCACTTTTCCAATGCATTCAAGTTTTTTTCATAAATAAGTTTTAAATTTATACAATGGCATGCCCCTTGCAAGAACATTATTGGTATATTTTTTTATTTTTTTTGATGAATTTTCCAGATATCAATATTAATAAAGATAAAATTACAAATTCACAAAAAAGGGGCGGTCGGTAAGAAGGCACACCCCGAATGTCACATGGGACCAACCCAAAAAAACAAAAATAACAAATGGGCCCACCCCATAAAGTTCAAAAGATCACATGGGCCTAGCCTAGAGGTTCAATAATAGAAAGAAAATTAGGCAGCCAAGGTAGTGCCAATAGATCCTGGAGGGTCCCGGTCATCCAGATGTTTTCCCCATACATCAGCGGGGTTTGGAGTGACATCAGGAGGAGCACCCCAACCATCATCAACTTTATCTTCATCTTTATCTTTATCCTCATGCCGAGGCGAGATTGCGAGAGCCAGCCGTAAAAAACTTTTGCCAGTGGAAGGTCAACCAGAGCTAGAAGCGGGTGGAGTATCAAAGGGCCACCTAGAACCACCACCACTATTCCTTGGCACACCACTAGAGTGCCAACCCTGACCAGGACACAGCGAAGGAGAATGAGCCCACCTAGGAGGCTGAGAATCCCGCCGAGCAGGAGGTTGGGAGCTTGCTCGCGTGGAATCACTTTGCTTCTGGCCCCGAGAGGGTGATCGACCGCGGGAAGAGGAGGGTGAATCAAGGATCCGAGCCATAGTACAAGGGGCATTGCCCCAGTGGTCTAGGAGAACCTGCAAGTGAGCCACTTCTAGTGCAACCTTGTTGGCTTGCACTTGAATCTATAACATTACATTAGAACATATAACTGCTTTAGCATAAATAGACACATTAACATCTAAATGAGAATGAGCAAATACACAAGCATTTCTATCTTTCAAGATATTGAAGAGGATTTCCACTCTAAAAGTGTGCCAAAGCTGGGTGAACTTAGCCAGGGTTCCAGGCGGGTCCCCCAGTAGAACCATATGCCACGAAAAGGGTTCAAGCCTAAAAGGCCGGAAGAAATCATGAATCCAAGTCCAAAGCTGTTGAGCTCTGGGACAAAACCAAAAAAGGTGCTTGAAGCTTTTTGGATGCCCACAAAAAGGGCAGTGAGGGTCAGAGACCCCCAAATGAACCAGCCGAGAACCCACAGGCAAGCCTTGGAAAATAATACACCAAGCAAAGTGGGCCAGCTTCGGATTAACAGTATTTTGGCCACAATATGAAGATAAATATCAGTTTTACTCTAAATGAATAACAGTCCTTTGCAATTAATGAAATTTGCAATATGAGAAGAGTTCAAGTAATATTCATTTGGAATCCAAAAATTTTAGAATAAAATTATGAAGGAAGTGAATAATCTTTATGAAATTCAAAACTAAAGGATTTTGAAACTAATAACCAAAACAAAAATGCACCAAAATGATGAAACTAACAAAATTGTGAAAATTGAAAAAAAAATTGTGTAGGATTACCCATGAACCCAGATGCTTTTTTATCACATAATAATTGGATGAAATGAATTCATCTCATTAAAAAAAATTATTAAGTGCTAAGGTGTATTACTTCAATGAAAATATATGATAAATTGAATAAAAGATTCCTAGTGTTGATTTTGGAAAATGTGGATGGATGGCTATGAAGATCTCCTTAATACCTTTATGGATACCATAAGAATCACAAAATTGGAGGTTATAAAAAAATTTAAATGAGATCCGAAAACAAAAAGGATGATCTAAATTTAACAAGTGATAAAATGCACCAACAAAAAATCTATAAAAAATACTATCACCATTAGAAAGTTCTCATAACCAACTTTATGATTACTACTTATTTTTATAAATCTAGTACGATATATCCAAGTTATGCCAAAAATAATTTTAAAAATGCCACCTATAAGGAAATAAAATAGGGGTAGGGGCCTTGGCTAGTGGAAATTGGGTGGTGGTATGATGATAGATTCTAGTAGACCAACTAGTTGAGCAATGAATAGGGGAAAATATAGGGTGGTGACACTTGTGGCCTAATATAGAAATAGTTGGTGTCTCCTTAGTGGAGGGATTTATTCTATCAAATTATGGGAGGAGATTTGAGTGAAGGATTAGTAGGGATTTTTTTGGTTAAAAATAATTGTCACCAATTGGGAAAACTTCCCTTAAAAAAAAAAAAAAAGCACTTGCGACATAGAAAAAATGATCACTTGTACACCACAAATTATGTCAAACCTTGTAGGATATTACATTGTGCAAGAAATTTTCATCAAGTTTTGTACAATTACCACTAGAAAATTGTGTAGGAATGTTGAATTTTGATGTAGAGGTATTCATTGTTGCACAATGATGGTACACCGTAATATGATGTTGTATCATTCTATGGGTCCATATGATTTTACAAATTGTTTAGACACTAATAGCAAGACCCCAAAAAACTTACCTTGATTTTCGATTCTTTAATTTTGGCATTTAGATAGGTGATTTTAGGGTTTTTTGACATTTTGGATGTAATGGTGACACATTTTTTCTCTAGTATTCATCATTTAAAAGCTCAAAAAAAAATCTAAAAAAGAAAGATAATAAATCATAGAATGAAGCTTTAATATCATGTTGGAGTCAATGATTGAATCCCACACCTCCCAAAGATTACTTGCAAACAAACCACCCTAACATAAAAGAGAGAAACATAAATGATTTTCTATGAAGCTTGAGAGTTTTATTGATACAATAATTGATAATTGTTATAATGTAAAATGAATAAATCCTTGATAAATGATAAAGAAAACCTAGTAGAAACCATAATTAAGGATTATATTAGATAATAACATGTGTCCTAATCCTATGACTTGAGACATTAAAATCACATGACCTAAGTAAGCTTAAGAATGCTAGTGTGAATTGGTCCTAATAATAAATAATTAGGTGATTTAAATTTTCACTCTAACACCCCCTTAAGTGAAACTTGGGGATTATGATGAAATGTGAATGCACTAAGATGAATGTATGGGTGGGTGGGTCCTAGCTACAAGACTTGATGAGGTACCCATGTACAAAAAAATAAATCTCTCACCTTAGAGAAAACCTCATGGGAAGAAAATCCTCTCGATAAGAGAAAGATGAAATAAATATGTACTAGTGAAAGAAGGAAAATACTCAATATGATATCCTAAGTACTATTCTATCACAAAAGTGCAATAGGTGTCCCCCCAATGGTAGAAAAAAAATGAGACTATGAATACCTCCTCAAGGAATTAGTTCCTATGCCAATGATGAGAGCCCAAACATAAGAAATAATCCTCTATTTGCAAACAAAATTTATCCCATTGGGAAGAAATATATCCATTGATGATTGTAGAAGTCATTCCCATAGTATATATGAATATCAAATTCGAATAAAAAAGTGTGACTCTAAAAGATGCTCAAATATCCACATGTCATAATTAGTTGATGTCAATCCAAAATCCTTTGAATATTGATGAAGAACAAGATCCAAGGACAATGATGATAGGGTAACATCAATATGGCATTTTCAACAAAGAGGAGATATATGTCCTCAAACAATTCCTCCAAATTTGTAATATGAGACTAAAAAATACAATTAACTATAGGATAGATATGAATCTTAAATAGTTGTATTTGGAAGATGATGAATTTCCTACTGTTGCAAATATGGTTGTGTTTGCACCAAAAGATCGATCTTTTAATGCCTAATACAACCATTAGAGTTAATGAATCCATGAGAGGTGGTTAAGACATGTCACGAACCCAAGCAATACATTGCACAATGCAAAGAGACCAAGGGTACACACCTTGTAACAATACCCCCAATACAAGCAATGGGTTTGAACCTGTAAACTAGGCTTTGATACCAATTTTTGCAAAGATGGTTGTCATTGCATCAAAATATTGACCTGATACTTCTTGATTAAACCACTAGAGTCAATGAATCCATGAGAGGTGGTTAAGCCATGTCACAAACCTGAGTGTTGCTTTGCACATCACAAGGAGACCAAGGGCGCACACCTTCCAACACCTACTTCACTAAATCAATAGGGGTCATGTATGTAGTGATACTAATCTCATAATATACTCAAGACCCTCTAATGTAGGAGAAGGAAGAAGAGAAGTCTTTGCACTATTAGAAAATGTAAGACCTATAATATACTCAAGACCCTCTAATGTATCATAATCAAAGTGTATATTATCTACATAAGCAAGGGGAATGAGTCAATATGTAGTAGGGTTATCTAGGAATATGAGGGTCTCCAAAGATATCTCAAATTATGTTTCAAAGTGTGTGGGGAAATCAAGGTTTGATATAGCACATATAGGGTCATGATCAACAATAAAAAACCATCCTACAATATGATCAATAATATTACCCCATGCTAATTTTTTCCCTAGTGTTTTTGAGTCAAGTATGAGTCCATAAAGATAAGGAAAAATATCAATCCACCTAAGATGAGTCAAGATTTTGTTTTATCAAGACTCATAATAATCCTTATCTAGGATTACCATATAAGGATGAGCAAAAAAACCCATGATACCTACTCAAATGATAAAATTGGAGATCAATAATCTTGATACATAGCAATAGGTTGAAATGAAGGCATATCTAAAAATATAATATTTTAAGGTGTCAAATTGTCCAATTAATCAACCATAATACAAACATGTGATAAATTGAATAAAAGATACTTGGGGTATATTCTAGGAGAATTATATGGATGGATCTGAAGAGCTCTTCAATAACTTTTTAACATTACAATAATCATGAAAATTGGAGATCCAAGTTAAAATTTATGAGCTCAAAAGCCAAAAAGAATTATCTATTTTCAATAAATAATTAAATACACCAAAAAAATATATAGAAAAAATACTAGCACCACTAGAAATTGTTCAAAACCAAATTTTGAAGGTTTATTCATTTTCAAAAATCTTGATACCATATATCTAGGTTATTCTAAAAATAAAACCAATCCCTCTATAGGCATGAAAAGGCAAGACTAGGTGGTTCATTGGAAATGAGTGGGCAACAATTGAGTAGTTGGCTGGTGATTGTGTGCTTGAAGAGAGGTGAAACCACTATATTGGGTGGTGGATGAGTTGAGAATGGGAAACAACTAATATGAGGGGCCTAAAGGTGGTGTATTGGGTTTTTCCAAGTGGATCAACTAGGGACGTGGTAATGGAGGTATTCTTTCAGCACCAAAAGTGACATAGTCAGGTGGCATAGCTCCTAGGTATAAGCCCTTTGGTCTGGGTGTGACTCGGGGCTATCCTCCTATTAACACCCCAATTTTTTGTGTCTCTTTTCTTTGTTCTACTCCAAAATAGAATTCATTTTATTCTTATCTCTTAATTTTTTCTATAACCTATGTTGTTTTGTTGGGAAAATACCTTTGTGTATCAGCATGGTGCCCACAATTTAACCTTCCCCCCCCCCCCTTTTTTGTTATTTTGGCTCTACTTACAAAGAATGTGTTTTTTGTTATGTTGTTGGCATAGTGAGGAGGTTCTAAAACTAGTGTTGGGAGCTAGCAAAACTTTCCCTAACCTTTTCAAGTCTTGATGAGAATTTTGAAACTTTTGAAAGAGAAGAGAAGGGACACACGATGGAGGAAATAAAGAGAGGATAAATCAAATGTTAGTTTTTATAAAGGTTGGGGGTGGTTCACGAACCACTCCAGGTTACAAAAATTGGCTCAACCTTCGGTAGGTTTTTCCAATAGTCAAGAAGATGGAAATTTTGGTTGTGTTATGTTATCAATGAAAAACTCAAATTGGCTTTCAATGAGTTTTTCCTAACCTTGTCAGAACTTAACAAGTTTTTTAAAAAAAATTAAGATTGAAAGAAAGTAATGTTAAAATGTGTTTCAATGAAGTAAGGAGGCTTTGAAACCTGTATCGGCTCCCAGAAAGGTTTTCATAACCTTGTCAAATCCTAAAAATATTTCTATAACTTTTAAAGAAAGTGCAGGAGGGGTTCTTCATTAGAAGTTTCAAGTGGTTTTATAACTACTGTCAAAGGCCAATGCCTATTCTAAAACCATCATTATTTTACAAAGACAAGGCTTGTGCATTAGTGTTTCTATGTGGTTCTATAATCATAGGCAAGATTCAATAAGGTTTTAATAACCCATTTAATCGAGCTAAAAAATAATAAATTCAAAGGAGATTTTTTATATGAGGAAAGGATTTTGGAATTTTTAGAACCACCTTGTAATGCCCATAATTTTCGTTAAGAAAACCCTTCTTCTTATTTTTAACAAACATTAATTAGCTAGTTATCGACACCCAAGGGTACATGTGCCAATATGCATGGAAGACTTAGACTTGGTTACCTATATCTAGAAGTAACTTACTTAACGATCACATAATTACACCTATATTCCCTATTTAAACCCCACTACAAATATTAAATCTTATATAATCATTATTAATGTTTATTTCCTTTCTTCAAAAAAAATATATTAATGTCAGTAACACTTGTATCCTTAATTCAAATATTGATTACATATTTACAATAATGGTGTAATTATCATCTAAACAAATAACTACATTAATATTAAATCCCATATTAATCTTATTAATGTTATCATTCATAACGATATTAAATTATCGTTATTAAAGTTATCATCATTACATCCAAATAATGATTTTAATATGACCTGTAATAGTATCATAACATTTAAAATACCCTAACTGATAATACTATTATCTAATAACCAAAGGAGGTTGATTAACAATACTATTGTTTTACCACAACTAATCATTGATTTAACAATACTAAATATTGCTAGCTGATAGATGTTGTGGATCCTTGCTTTAGTTATTATTATTCTTTACTTTATTAGTTACTTAAATATGTGCCTAATCATTATACCTACCATAGAATTTGAATACATTAACCCATGCCAAAATTCCCGCATTGGTTCACCACAAATATTAAATTTAAATGGTTTAATTTTCAAACTTTGAATACCTCAATCACAAATGCTTATCCATGATTACTTAAATTAATTACTCATGTCATTTCCCACACAACCCGTAGCCTATCTATCATTGGAGGAGAAATATAATATAGCTGATGAGAATGGTACATACAAAAATTCTAAATGTGTAGGTCATGTAGTTGATAGCAGTGGGTACCCTGGTCAAAATTTAAAATTTTCAATTGTGATATGAATGAATGAATGAATTCTTTTAATTATGTTCACGAGACCAGTCAGTCTATGGGACACAGGAAATAGAATCGAAACCACCTTTTGCAACAAATAGAGAAGTCGTCGACCCCACCAACTACTCCTTGTAGCCCTCTAACTCTTTGCATATTTTGTTTCTTCTGTTATGTATTTTGATCAAGTAACTTGTTGTTTCAACAATCTTCTCCCCTTCAAAAAAGGACTCTAACAATTTGAATGTAAACAAGTCTAAGTAATCGCACCTGGTGTCCTCATAAGCCTTATACGACATGATGCAGTGTCACTTTGTTTCCACTAAACCTGAAGATCAGAAATAGAAAATCCTATCAGCCCATGCCTCCTTGGGTATTTTTCATCTTCTTATTTCACACCTCAAATGGTGAGAGCTAGTTCTTAACTGGGCTATTGACAATTTAGTCTTCCACTTTATATTTTCCCCCATGTAATATTTTTTTTCGTGACCACAAGTGGGGTTAAAATTCAAAACATGGTGCTCTCTTTTTCGACCAAGTTGTTTTGACCACGTGATATGTTTGACTTTCTCTTTTACATACCTTTTAATTTCTACATTTATGTTTGGACACTCCTGCATGCTTGTCCCCCATTTTCCCATCCACTTGACATTTTGCCTCATCCACGTGCTCTTCCTTCTAGATAAGAAAAGACATTATCATAGTAATTAATATGCCTAGAAAGACCACCATTGTCCAGACTGAGCATTATTAACTGGCCACAACGTCCAACCATCCATTTAGCGAGGGGAGGCTTATTAATAAACTATCGTTTATGATTTTCATGATTTCATTTTGAATCTATGCAAGGGGGGAAAGGTTAAAAGTTTAATGAATTATTTTGTGGCTCAAAATTTTGGGCACTAAACTCCACATACCCTATTTGTTCTTTGTCCGATGAGAACGAGAGTGGAGGGCAACAAACTAAGTGTAGATTTTTCTGTCACACCAAAAGAACATACTAGTGGTGGAGAGGGATCTCATCATGATATTGCTATCAGGTATCAACCATGTAGTTTTCGAGTCAAACTCATTGACCCATTATTCATGAGTAGTGGTTCAAAAGAACCCATCTCTCATGATAATGAATGGTCCACTTAGCACTCATTGCATCTAGGTGATGCTCACAGAGATGAAGCTTTGGTTTGTCCCAAGAGGTCACCCATCCTAGTACCGATCCATCTCAAGTGCACTTAACCATAGAGTTTCCCCCAAGGTTAATCCCACTTAACTTGCTACCCATTTTTAAAACCTTTAGCAAGTGTTATGCCTTATGAACCATTCATTATAGAGCCCCTTTAGCTCATCAATTGATAAGTAGGAGGTTTCTTCCACAACGTGTCAAATTATGATATTGCTATCAGGATTCAACCGTGTAGTTTTTGAGTCAAACTCATTGACCCATGATTCATGAGTAGTGGTTCACAAGAAACCATCTCTCATGATAATGAATGGTCCACTTAGCACTCATTACATATAAGTGATGCTCACAGAGGTGAAGCATTGGTTTGTCTCAAGAGGTCACCCATCCTAGTACTGCTCCAGCTCAAGCGAGATGGCTTCTTGTGAACCACTACTCAGGAATCATAGGTCAATGAGTTTGACTCAAAAACTACACGATTGAATCCTGATAGCAATATCATAATTTGACACATTGTGGAAGAAACCTCCTACTTATCAAGGGATCTCATCGTTGATATAGTCGCTACGCCAATAGCCCCCCACACGATAGAGTTGAATACAACCACGTACCATATGGGATTTGTACCCACTATGTACCACGTCGATAAGCTGAGCTAGTCGCTACGCCAACACCAGGAAGGTGGGCAACCTGAAGGGGGGGTTTGCTAAGAGATCTAGGCGGCTACACTCCTTTGTTGTTATTTTTATTCTTCCATTTTTTTGGATACATAGTGTTCACTCTTCTTGTTATCTGGAATTCTCATTGTTTGCAAATTACACACTTAGATCTATATGTGCTTTGTTGGGATTAGAAATGTTTGTTGGCCTATGCATTTAAACTCTTTTATTTTTTTCCAATTTTGTTTCAGAGGAGAAAAGGTGACAACTTCCTATACTCTATGCTTCTCATACTTTTAGATATATGTAATTTTCTGCTATTTTACACAGCCAACGATAGATATCATATTGCTATGTACCTTCCCTTGTGAATATATTCTTTTATTTTATTTTTTGTTACATAGGTCTGGAAAATAATTATTTATTTTCTACAGTCATATTTTAAATTCATGGTTTTAGATTTACAGAGATTGATGTGTTTACCTTTTTGCTTGAATTATTCAGCATAAAAATATTTACTTTGAATATCTATTATCCCTCCATATTAATTTTATTTTGGCATGGGGAAGGGTTTGTGCAAACAAAGAAATGGTTTAGATTATCTCTAACTGCATACATATATTTAAATCTATGTGCAACATAATATCTTTTAATTCAATAAAATACAGATGGAGTCTATTTCTTTTGTTTGAATATATGTATATATTTTATACAACGAAAAATATAATAAATCAAAATATAAGAACCATATTTTTGATGATTATCTATATTATATTATACTTTTTATATTTATATACAGTAATTATTTGTGAAATACATATGTATAATAATTATTTATCTTCATCCAAAATGATTTATCCAATAATTTATTTCTTAAATATGACTATTAGGAATAATTTTGCAATTTTTTTAAGAAAGACTTAGTCATGATTTTTGTAACATGAATTGTTTTTTTGTTTTTTTATTAAAATTATTAGTTGGTTAATATATATTTAGAAATTTACATTATATTTCCCCAAAGATATAGATTTGTTTAAAGTGAAAAATAATAATAATATTTTACTACAACTTTAGAAAGTAATTTTTTGCAATCCTCAATAATTGATTTTTTTCCCTTTATCCAAAATAAACATATTATACCAATCTATTAGTTGTTTTTTAAGTAAGAACTTGGAAAGAATTCTATTGTAATCAATATTTTATTCACCAACTAAAAGTTTATATTCCTTACTCAAAAATATGTGTATTAACTTGTTTTCAAATATTTTACTATAATTCTAAAAAAATTGTAGATTAAAGATTATTGAACAAGTTACAAATATTATTCTTTTATTCCTAATAATTTATGAATTAGTGGAGGAGACTAAAACTCCCATGGAAACTTAGATTGTTAATAATAGTTGATGTTTATCATACCCATATTCAACACACATAATAACTTCACAATAATATAACTTTCCTTGTACAATTAAATAAAAATCGTTACTTCATTGATTAAGAAACTGTTTCATTCTTTTTTTTAGAATATAAACATGAGACTTTAAAGAAGTATACCAGTGGACACAACTTGTTCTTCTCCTTCTTTCATTTTACAATATAATATTAGCTATTTCATATTGTAACTAACATTTGAAAATACGAGAATGACACACAAGTAGGGTTTGCTATCCACTCTACCGTAATGACATTATGAAGCCTTTTGGATTCTAGCCATACCCTTGAGCAAGAAACAAAAGACTGACAATGATTTTGGTAGGAAGTCTAAGAGAATAGCTTATCTACTATTTTATATTTACCCAATTCACCAAAGAAACTCTAAATTCACATACACAAAAGCTTGGGCTCTTTCCCACTTTCTTTGAAAGCCATAACAAAATAACACAACAAAAAATTTCCTACTCAAACAAATTCAATAGAAATGAGAAAAATAATTTATCTCCACAATTTTTCCCTTGAAGACCTCCTTCACAAATGAGAGCTCGTGCTCTTCCAATTTTTTCTATTTTTTCCCCTTCCAATTCAAAAGAATTCTCCAAAAGGAGAAGTGTGTAACAACCTTTCTCTCTTCACAAAAAAAATATAAATGAAATTCAACATGAATCTTCTTGAATGAGGGAGTGGCACTTGTCACTCTCTCATTCAATCCTCTTACGCCCTCTCCCACAAGTGTGAGAGTGGATTTTGGGAGATGGGAAGGGAAATAGTGTACCCCACTCCATCTCAAAAGTCTTCATCTTCATTAAGAAGAGAATGGAAAACTTTTTCACTCCCTCTCTCATGTCACATCTCATAATTGAGTTTGAAGACCAAAATATTTCCCTTTTTTCCAAATTTTCCAAATCCGCCACTTTTCAGAAAGGGCAATAAATGAGGGTCATATTTTGGATATGGTCATAGATATAGTCATAATTAAGCCCTCAAACCTTAGGTACCTATCTTAGGACCTAAAATAACATGTTACCACTTAAAAATTAGTTTATTAACCCTTTTTAAAACCACCATAAGAGAATGCATCCAAATTTCAACTCTAATTAAGTGTTTGCAACCCTTAATTTCCTACTCACTTTCCTAACTACCCTCACAATGCATCTTAATACATAACCTCAAACATTAGGCCCCAAAACACATTCACTCCAACATTAAATACTAACACTACTTGATTTTTTTATTACAAAGGTTCACAACAATTGATTTTACAAAAAGGTTATTATCATAGGTCTATGTGGTTCTTCTTTTATCCTTGACATAATTATTATACCTGCACATTAGCTCAAACCATTTATATCCAACCAAAAATTTATGTTAAATCAGTTAAATTATATAATTAGAAAGAATCATTCATCTATCCACTTAATTTACATTTATCTAATTATTCATTATTGTTGATTACAACTCAATTAAATCTAGAATATGTTATACTCACCTCTACCACACGCTTGTGGTATTACCACACTTGATCAATGTTTCATCCATGCATATTGAGTTGTATTCAACCAACCTTTGTCTTCCATCATTTATGAGTTGTACATCTTCTAGTCACACTCACTACTAGTATCCACCTTATGAGACATAAAAAATTAATATTCGTCAAGTAAGATCTAACTCCAATATCCCTCCTAACTTCATATTAAACCAACTATTTCATTGTACTATGATTTTTAAATCATAATCATTCCTACCATAACATATTAGCCCTAGCTAGACTAGATATTCATTTTTCAATTTACATATTGCTAAATAAATCGTCATAATTCTAAGATGAAAATTTAAGAGTTTAGAGATTCAAAGTATAATCATTTAACTTAGATAGAAATCCTTACTTATAAAACACAATATATGATACAAGGGCTAATTATTCCCCTTCTTGAAACAATTCAAAATCCAACAATTCCATGTTTTTATATAAATATATTCTCATTTTGATGTATTAGAGAGTCCAAATAGGTTTGTTAATATAATACATTAATAATAATACACTTCATTCATCATATCTGATGCGATTCACTATTAATCAATAAAATACACATAGTACATTAGGGTTGTATTAGTTGCATACAAGGTGGGGCCTAACACACATATGGTTACTAAAACTGGTCCAACTGTCAATGCCAAGTGTCGAAAAAGAGAGGGCATGTGCTCATGGTTGTCTACAAAGCATTTCAGGTAGTTCTAAAACTTGTTCCAAGTGCTAACAATTTTTGATGTCTCTCAAAAGTGCCAAAATAATAATTGTGCAAGCCAATTATTGTTAAATTAATTTTAAAAGGGTTTTTGAGCACCGTTTATATAGTTGTACTGTATTTATTTTCCCAACTACCAACATATACTCCACCAAATCCCCCTCCTTTCTTGAAAACCATTAATGACCAAGGGTGTTGCAGATGAAAGAAAGGTGGCTCCCCATACCTTGTGTGTACATAAGTAAATGATTGAGTTTGTTCTAAGGTACAAAATTGATGAAAAATATGATGTGGTGGAATGAGTATTCTATGCAATCATTGTGGATGCAGATTTTAAAGTTTTCTAGAAATTTTGCATGTTTCCCACTCTAGCACAACTTGTAGTAAGGTATATAAAAAATCACTTTAATTATTCAAAGGATGGAAAAATAATAATTTTGGAGAAGAACAAAGAAAAATCTTCTAGGTAGCTAGGGTTTCACTCTAGTGAAGGGAAAATACATATTTTTTGTATTTGAGTTCACTCCAAATTTATAATGATTCATTGTATTCTCTAAAGAACAATTTTAAAGTGTGGAATTGACCTTGATTTAGTGCATCCATCGATAGTATGTTCATTTATGGATGTATATGTGATCAATTAGCCAACCAAATGATTTTAAAAACCTTGCGAATATTTTGCATGGTGTCTTTTCACAATATCAAAAGAATTTTTAGGTCTATCTATGGATTACTAAGTAGACGTGTCATATTCTATAAATTTAATTATTTATTTGTGTGCATGTATAAAACCTAGTTTACTTTTTTATTATAAGGGGTGTAGTCTTTAGTGAAACCTTCATTAAGTATCATACCATGATTTCAATCATTACATATTTTGAATGAACTCATAACTTGGTTTCCTTGTTGGAATTGACATCAATCTACTATTGAATCCACTTCTCATCACCTCAACATATTTAAATAAATAAATCATAATGAATTTACTTTAATTGTGTTGTATTAGTCTATCCATGCTTCCATGTATACGTGCATAACATTAATAGAGATTTGTAATTATGTTTCTTCTGGATTTGATTGTGTGCGAGTTTTTTTATAAGGTTTCGAATCACACTCTATAATCCATCATCAAGATGCAAAAGAGAGCATAATTAGTAAAAATGATAAGTTGCAGACCCAACATTTCATAAAAAGGTTGGAAAGAGGGAGGAGAGATAAGGGTGTCACATGAATCAAGACACCAAGAAAAATAATGAATGAAAGAAAGAAAAGAGAGAACCATAAAATGATAAGTTAAACTGTTAAAAATCTAAAAAGAGAAAAGAACAAAATCAAATCAAATTCAAGAAGTAGAACTAAATAATAAGAAGCTTTGATAGAGCGAGAACAAGGCTACCATGGTTTGCAATGATTTTCAACCTTTGGATGACAAGAGCTTATTGGGGAGCCCATTGGTTATTTTGGGTGAGCTCGTGGATGAATGTCAATATTGGTATGGAGTAAAGGTGGAGTTTTCCTGGTAAAGATGTGTGTGTGTGGGGAAGGGAAAGGAGCATCCACGTGTTTGTCCTTTGGACATGGTGGATGGGTTTGGTTTCTAAGGTTATGATGAGATGGCAGTGAGGGGATTTAAAAGAGGATTTCAAGATTTGTTTGGTGGCTTGATGTGGATTAAATGGAAGGACGTGACTTCATTTCATTTGTGGGACCGTACTATGTGATCTACTCTTTTGGGAATTGGATTTCTTGTTTTATCTCCTCATTGCATTTGGAGGAGTGATTGTATTTATAATGATTTGACTATCTATGATGAGATTTGGCCTCCTTCTAGAGGCTTCGAGCTGGCTAGTTTAGCTAGGGATTCCTTTGGCTTCTTTTGGAGGATTTCTAATTTTAGTTTTTTGGCCTGTCTGCATGGATTTTCATGCATTCCCTACATCTCTGCCAACTCTTGCCTTCTCTACTATAATCATAAATTCATTAATTTTTGTGTCTTTTCACATTGTGGTATAATTCCTCTCCGCGCGTGTGAACGGTATGCGGGGTTTAATTTGCTTCGATGTAATCCCTACCTTAACTATCATTTGGATATTATTGTTCGCGGCTACTACAATTGGTATTTTTTGCATTTCTATGAGTTTTATGTGCAGACTGGCAGTATGGGTGGTGAGCATGTTCGGACTTAACCGAACAATTGCGAGGAGTTTCGAAACAACCCTCTGGTCTGGCATATTTGTGTGGAGGGAGGTATTGCTCTGCTCATGGAGTGCTTAGTCAGCCATGATCCTATTTTATCAGGTCAGTTTTCCAGTTCGTGGAAGGACAGGAGGGTCTCCATTGGTGGAATTTCATTCAAAATCAGTGAGGATGTTATTGCGCAGGCTATGGGTTTGTTGTGTGTGGGGAAAAAATATCCTAAACACACAAAAAAGCCAGACCATGAGAGCCTTAAAGTGTTTTTCAGAGGTGAGGAGACCCCGGTTCGAAACCAGGCGGGGTTTGAAAGGGAAGCGCTTCCTAAGCCATGGGACATGGTGTGCTTGGCGCTAATGAAGTATGTAACTCTGGAAGGTAGATATAAAAGTTGTTTCTTTTACCATTTCCCTCTGTTAAATCACCTTAGGCATAAGATGTTGCTCAGTTTCCCGTTTTTCCTTTTAATGGACCTAGAAAGTTCTGTTGACAAGTGTAAAGATTCAGCCAGCCATAATCCCTGTGATCTCCCACCGCTCCCACTCCATCAGGGGCTTATCCTTAGACTATATCACTTTCATCTTGCCCTTTGTCCGCCTAAAGTCATCACTGTTGTCTGCATCGAGAACATCGAACCCCTTTCTACTATGCATATCTCCCCGACCGAATCTAAGAGTCCTCCTCAGAAGTCTAATGTAGATAAAGTGGGGAATGCTAAAACCAAATTTGCCACCAAAAAACTTAAGGGTGGGCTGGGCAAGGTCCATGCAAGCGCGGAAGAAGGGCTTTGTGAGCTAAAATCCACTCAGGTTGACACGGCTGTTAAGGCCACTGCAACGAAAAAAGGTAAGGAGAAATGCATGTAGGCTCCGACTGCTAAGGATGGTAAGGGTAAGAATGTTGTTATGAAAGATTCCAAAGGGGATACAGTTGTGGGGAACACAGAGATGATTGGAGGGGAAAGTGCTAGGAGGAGATCTAGGAGGCTGGCCAAGAAAAGCAAGAAGAGGTTAATCATTGAGGATTCTAAGGAGGAGCAGTCAGACAACAAGGGTTACAAGGAAGAAGAGTTTGAAGATGTGGAGGAAGATATTGTGGAGAGGCCCAGGCTTACTCTAGTGGACAACAAGCTTCCTTTTGATGGCTCTTGCTCGCACTCTCTGCAACCGCTAGTGGATGAGCCTAGTGATGTTCAGGGAGCTATGGATGTTGGGGCGGATTTGTGTGATGTGGCAAAGATATTGGACACTCTTGACAAAATATTTCGGGGGTTAACCCGCTTCACCATGAAATTGGGTCACTTTGTTACGAGCACTTTGTCTAATGCTATAAAAGAGGAACTAGAGGGGAACAATAGCCAGGAAAACAAAGAATGGGTGGGAGATGAGGCGGTGGAACTCCTGATTAAAAACTGGGACGATGCCAGTTAGTTTCTCCTTGTGCCTGTCTGTCGGTTGTTTCTCGCCTATTGTTGTGCTACCTTTGGGTTGTTTCTGTGTTTTTTCTCTTTTATGTTAGTTGTTTAGTCTTGTCCTTTTTTGGCCCCCGTGGCTCGTTGTGAAGGGTAAAACACCCTGTAAATGTTGTTTAACTTTTCAAAAACATAATATATAAAATATATAACAAGGTATGTAAATGATGTAATTAATATACACTATTCAAATAATATAAATAATACAAACTAAGCTATGTATGTACATAGCAAGTATATGCTATATTATCAAACAAATAGTATATAGTGTAGAATAAAATATATATATATATAATGTAATATACACTACTCATATACAAATTATAATAAACTCGTGTATTATAAATATAAGACATTGTCAAGAATTTAATAAGAAAAAATACAATTAGTAACACAATAAAATAAAGCATATCATTATAAGAAAAGCAACAAATACTAAAAATAGATTCATAAGATAAGAAAAGCCATTAATGTAATAAAATTGAAATACATATAATATAACAACAAAGCAATAAATTAATATATAATATGGAAGACAATATAAAATACAAGATAAAGCAATAACACAATATAAAAGATACACAAGGACTAAGTTAGCAAAATGTAAAATGAAATAAAGCAAGAATATAGTAACAAGATAAGCTAGTAAATATTAATTGCACATAAATATCTAATATAATGAACTCAAATAGGGGGTTGGGGCCCTAGCTCGATTGGCTAAATCTTTCTTGTTGCAAGAGGTTGGTCATGAGGTCTAGTCTCCCCCACTCCTGTGGTACCGGAGGGCATGTCGCGCCAACGTCGTCGGTCACGTTAAAATTTTTACCAGGCGTACTACAATTTATAGGGGGTTGTGCTACCCGATTCTTGAAGTCTAATAAAAAAAAGAGCTCAAATAGTAATAATACAATGTAAAAAAAAATTACTCAAACAAAAAGACTATATATGATACTTTTAAAAGTGTGATGTAGTCAATAATTGAGAAACCAAAGAGGTTTGTCAATTGTTTTGTAGCCTTCATCAAATCAACATTTACACAATATTTAAATAGAATCTCTAGCACAATATTATTTCATTTGCAATCAAATAAATACTAGAAGTTTACAAAATTCTCAAAACTCAACATGCTATCCATTAACAAGCTTCAACTGCAACAACAATCTTCTATAGGCAAGATTATGAATCAAATTTACAAAGTTTCACCACAATCTTGTCACTTGTATCCATCATTGCTCCCCAATTATCATGAATCTTTTAAAACACTTTCTGGGTTTGGTGTGCCTCATTCTTAGCTTTCCAAATCATTTTGAAATTCTCAATTTTGTTATTGTATGAGAAATTTATGCCCAAATTACTGAAACTGGGTTTCACAGTCACAACCCAGACAATATTCTCCTTGAAAAAAATCGCAGTCAAAACTCTCTTCTTCCATTCTTAACGTGGGATTCATGCATTCAACCCCTTAATTGTTCTCTTCAAAAAAATTTCCAAACAAAATTCAAATATTTTCTAAAATTGTCATCCACTCCTTCCTTCTGGAACCTCTACTCCCACAAAATTTTATTCTCTTTCTTTTTATTTAATCTAGGGAGTTACAAGAGCAATAAAAAAATACATTTCTCAGCTAGGGTGTAGGATTTCATTTTATCAAATATCATGCTAATTCACTTGAATTTTAGGCCAATAAAATATATGAATAAAAATATCTTCAAAGGTTGCTGAAGAAAGGTGTAAGGAGATTAAAATCATGCCTGCAACACAAAAACAAGTCAAAAATCAAAGGAGAATAAAATAAATATTTTTGGTGTACAAGATTGCTTGTGCACCTAGATGCTCCTGCATCAAACAACCTAGGTAAATTAAATGTATCATGAGTGAGAACTCATGAACATTTTAATATCCTGTGTTTGTTCATCATCCACATCTCTTCCTTATCTACTTCAATTTTCTTCTTTGTCTTGCTCTGAAACCTCCTATCTCTTCATTTCTTCATCTTTCCTCTCTTTCTTTCGCTCATGTAATTCATCTTGCTGCACCAAGCTTCATCTTCCCATCTCACTTTATCACTCTTAACTTCTGCATATAAATCAACACTAACAAAATCATTGAAATCAATAAATTCTTTATGCATATTCCCTTCACCTATGTGTTCTTCACTTTCTTGTTCCTCTATTTTGTTTTCTTTCTCTCTTACTACAACATCCTCTTCGATATCCTCATACCCTTCAATTCTAGGCATATCACTTACATACAAATTAAATTCATCAAAAGATTCACAAAATGCAAAGTTTACCTCATTTTTCAATGCTACAAGTCTTGCTTCACCTGTTGTCAATGCAAGCCACTCCTTTTCAACTGTTACAATCTGCATTAATCAATCATCTTCTTTGTTTTTTGTTTTCCCTTCACTTTCCTTGTTTACCATCTTTCCCTTATACTCTTCTTCACTCTATTTTCTTGATAAATTTAATGTTTTCAAGTCCTTCAATGGACCAAAATTTGTTGCAACTTCATTGTTATCCTCTACAAAATTACTACACATATCATCCTTTTCCACATCCACAAATGTATTTATATCCTTTTAAATAATGCAACATCAAATTAATTTTCACAAATCTCAAAAAAATGATTCATTACCTTTGTAATCTCTTGTTCCTCTACTGTTGTCCTAATCCTTTCTTCTTGATTGTTTGTTGCAATATTATTCTTTTCTTCTTCTCTCTCTTCCCTTGCACTCAACTGTTTCATTTTCTTCAATGTATTTATGTTTTTCCAAGAACTAATCGCTGCCCCAACTTCAAAATTATCTTCTCCAACACTTTCCTTTACCTCTTCTACATACAAATCAAAATTGATAATTTCTTTACGAAACTCAAAATAAGGAGATAATACCTTTTTTCTTTCTGCTGCAACTTCTTTTCCTATGCTTGCAACTTCATGTTCCTTTTCCTTTTTTTCCTCAACAACATGCACATCTACAACTACCTCTTTCTTTCTCCATCCTTCCTTGTGCATTTCTTCTTTTCTTGCTTTATTTCATCTATATTTGTGTGGGTTGCTCCCACATTACTTTTTTTCCATGCTCTTTCCACCATAGGGCTACAACACTACACTTCACCATTCTCATTTTTGTTGTCCTCTTTACCAAACCTATGTTTTTCCTCTTCTATAACTTGTTTTTTCATTCCCAAGATTTCCTCAAGGGCATCCAATCTCACTTCTATCTTCTTCAACTCTGCAATAAGCTTCTTTTCTCTCACGTTTTCCCAATACTCTACCCAAAATAACATTCTCACAGTTCTTCCAATGACCCATCTCTTCTTCTTTTTCACAGTCATTTTTAGAGACTCACAAGTCCCTCTACAATTACAAATACTCCTTGCAACAATATCTCACTCACACAACTATTCTCTACCCAACAAGACTCTAGAATATGCTTCCTCTACCCACCCTCTATCAATGGAGGAAATCTACACCTTCTACCCAACTTTATCTCTATTGGAGGATAGTAGTCACATACCCTCTTTCATGCATGCAACAAACATACCTTCTCACAACTCTCTCTCTCTCTCTCTTGCAGCTTCACTGCTTCACTCTTCACCAAAACAAGCTCTTGTAACAAAATCATACTCAACACAACTCACAACCCAACAAAATCAACCTCCTTTGATACCATTTGATGTAGTCAACAATTGAAAAACCAAAGAGGTTTGTCAATTTTTGTAGCCTTCATAAAATCAACACGTAAAACAATATTTAAATAGAATCTCCAACACAATTTTATTTCATTTGCATTCAAATAAATACTGGAAGTTTACAAAATTCTTAAAACTCAACATGCTATCCATTAACAAGCTTCAATTGCAACAACAATCCTCTATAGGCAAGATTATGAATCAAATTTACAAAGCTTCACCATAAACCCGTCACTAATGTCCATCACTGCTCCCTGATTATCATTAGTCTTTTAAAACGCCTTCTGGGTTTGGTGCATCTCGTTCACAGATTTCTGGATCATTTTTAAATTCTCCATTTCATTATTGTATGAGAAAGTTATGCCTAATTTACTAAAATTGGGTCTCATAGTCACGACCCAGACAATATTCTCCTTCAAAAAAATTGCAGTCAAAACTCTCTTCTTCCATTTTGGGCGTGGGATTCATGCATTCAACCCCTTAATTGTTCTCTTCAATGCTTTTTCCAAAAGAAATTTTAAATCTTTGCTAAAATTGCCATCCACTCCTTCCTTCTGGTACCTCCACTCCCACAAACTTTTATTCTCTTTCTTTTTATTTAATCCAGGGAGTTACAAGAGCAATAAAAAAATACATTTCTTAGCTGGGGTGTGGGATTTAATTTTATCAAATATCATGCTAATTCACTTGAATTTCAGGCCAATAAAATATATGAATAAAAATATCTTCAAAAGTTGTTGAAGAAATGTGTAAGGAGATTAAAATCATGCTTGCAACACAAAAACAAGTCAAAAATCAAAGGAGAATAAAATAAATATTTTTGGTGTGCAAGATTGTTTGTGCACCCGGATGATCCTACATCAAAGTGCTAAAATAAAAATAAAATAAATAGACACACAAGTAACAAAAATGTAAAAAATGAGATATATAAAAAATTAAAATATGATATATAACAAGACTCAAAAATAACTATTCTATAAACATATATATTATAAAATAACATCAAAGAAAACATAAAAAAATCAAATCAAATAGATATAATTCAAAGAATACACAATAAACATGGTTTATGAAAATTTCACTGGAGTGTACTAATGGTGAAAAAATCCATTCATTTTCATTGCTTCAAGCTCCTTGTCACAAATCTACAAATCCTAGTGTTATTAGACAATCTTAACATTGATGCTCCTAGCTATTAGTAGAGAAGCTTCAATTAGAAACACTTTCTACTACTTATTAATACTCATAATCAAGTCAAGGCATATATCGATAATTTATTGAAATATGTATTTAGTCAAATTGTATAAGTTGTTCTAGTGATTTTGTTAATTTAGTGATTTTGTTAGAACTTGATCAATGACATACTGAATATTATTATTAGTTAAATTTATGAGTGCATCTTACAATATACTAATCTTGTAATGTAAGCAGCAATAATTATAGGCATTAGAATGGGAATGTAAAATATCCTTAATAAAAAGTGTGGCTAGTGGATGATTCAACAATAATGATTTCTATGGAGATACCATCTCATTTTGGTCAATGTATGCATTATTTAATGAATAATAGTTTGAACATACATTAAAAAGATAAATTAAAAAGTGAAAGTATGTTGGAATTCTATTGCGTTATTTACATTATACTTGCCTCTACTCAACTTGTGAATACAAAACATTAAACTTAGGTGTAGATATATAGACACTCAAATTCTCCATGAATGCAAACAAGTGAGTTTCTTATATAAAATAAATAAGCACAAAAATAAAAGTGATCTCATGGAAAGCTATTAGTCTCTTAGCATAAAAAAAAATCCATTCATTATGAAAAACTTCAAGGCATGTAGATAAAACTATTTAGCTCATAAATTATGATGGTTATTCTTTGTTATTGTAGACACATAAAAATGACCAAGGCCTGCAAGCAATATTTTATCACCTTTTGCCCTAGCATAATTATGTTTCTAACCCACATTCAACTATTAATCAAATAATTTATAATTATTTAATTAATTCATAATATCTCTCATTCTTCATGATTATTAAATAAATAAATCATATTTATTTATTTAATATGTCACTAATTATCAATGTCTTCTTGCAATTAAATAAAATCTTAATTATATAATTAAATCTTTATCATTAATTTCCTTCTGATTATTAAATGGATATATTTAAAATATATTGATTTAATATGTCACTAATTCCTAAATCCTCTTAATTAAATAGATTTGATAATTTATTTAATTAATTAACCACTTCTTCTAAATAAATAATTATTTTTAATTATTTAATTATGGCATGTGACACTTTTATATTTTTAAATAAAACAAATCATTTAAAAATATCTCACATGGTTAACTGATTCTTCATTTAGTAATTAATTTCAAAAATCAATTACTTATTATCTCACAAAATCTTTATTTTGAATTAATTTAATTCAAATGGGAAATATTCTTCTACAAATCAAGTAATTTCTAAAATTGTTGATTTTCTAAAATCTCATCCTCTTGTCTTCTGATTTTTACTAATTTCATCTCAACTGTCACATTCAGTCTTGATTTAATTTATTTAAATTAAATTTTATTCACACATCTGGGTATTTTGCCCTAACCCTAATTGAGAGTTGCCTTATTGAATCTTGATCTTTGATTCTAGGGTATTCCTCAATCTCTCATCTTGTTCGTCCATTCAAGATTGCATTTTCTATAAAATGACAATCTTTATCTCATTTTCAGATCGATCGCTTAATCTATTATTTATTTTTTATTATCTCATTTTGACATTTTCATATCACACATAGGTATATTTAATAATTTGCATAATAAAATTAACTTTCTAGTTTGCATGGATTTATTTATAAATCCTTCAAAGGCATTTGCTTAAGGGCTAGGCATATAGAGTTTGCTCAAAAATCTAAGGGCATCCATTATCATAACAACAAGCTTGAGGAGGTACAATGGAATTAGTCATGGAGGAGAGAAAGGGGTGAGACTGTTCTAGTTTCATTCCTTTTCTTTCATACTCTCCTTTGCATTCCATTGATTGATTGATTATTATTATTGCATGCATGTTACTAATCAAGTGATTCTATCTTGCAGGAAATTTAATCATCATTACATTGGTGAACCCAACAATCTAATATGCCTTTTGCAGGTTTTGTACAACCTCAGAATTTATTTTTTGCAGGAACAGGTACGGAACGCCGCATTCATGCGACGTAATCGCTTTGCTGTGCCGCATTCGACTTCTCGCATGACGCAATCACTCTGTTGTGCCGCATTAGCCTTTGCGTGTGATGTAAATGACCTGATGCACCGCATTTGACACTCCGAGAGCCGCATTTGACGCAACGCATATGTCGAGCCGCATTTGCCATACCGTGCCACAAATGATTGGTAAATTTTATTTTTTTAAAAATTGTAATTTGGATCCAACGCATCCGTAGCTAGTTTTATGTTTTTTGGGATTAAAATAAACCAACCCTAGGATAGACACTTAATTTTGAATTTATCAATCCTAGGATAAGCAACTTAACTTGGAATTTATCAATCTAGGATAGTCACCACACTTTACTTTTGTTTGGATTAAAATAAACCCATGTTTTTGTGAAGCGATATCTTCACATAGAATAAAAAACTTTCATTTGGGTTTAAAACTGAACATTTGTTTACTGTGTTTGTTGGGTAATAGGTATATGCTCTCCCCCTTTACTGGGTGATCAAAAAACCAAACTTACCCATTTTATTTTTTATGCACTCTATGCTTTATTTAATCATTTAGAAGGCCTACCATAGTGGGAAAAAGTACTCACCCTATGGGAACGACCTAAGTGGGAACAACCAAAGCCAGGTTTTCCAACCCACTCTAATCAAAAGCAAATTCAGGGAAAGTCCGCAATTCGACGGTAGTGTGCAAGATAACCATCCCCAAAACCTTTGTTCTAAAGGTTGGGAGGTCTCCTGAGGGATTTTATCATTTTCCATGCCGAACGAAAACCTTGACTAAGAACCATAGTGTAGAAGCCAGCCGTGTCAATAACCAGACATTGTTTCAATCACAGTGCAAGGGGAGGGAAGAATCTCCTCCCAAGACACTCACCATATAATCACCATAGACTGTTTGCTTAGGGGATTCGGTATTCACTTTCGTCACCTTGAGTATGCACCTGGAAAAGACAAAAACACGGGCGCCCTCTAGGGGGTGACATGGTTGTGTGAGTCAACGTGATTTTAAGTTGTGGGTTGTGATTGTTACAATGACCCTTTGAATATTAAGAGTGAATCTGTTGAAGTAATTTAGTTTCTATTGTGTTTGTGATTGTTTTCAAACAAACTTGAACAAACTCAACATTAAAAATCTGGGTAAAAAACGTGTCAAAATCTACAAACTAGTGTTTTGTTTTCCAAAATTTTCCTATTGCGACGCAATCGCTCTGTCAAATCGCAATCATAATATTGTGAGCCACAATCGCTCTTCTGAGTCGCATTTGCAACATACTGAGCCGTATTCACTCTCATGAGTTGCATTTGACCCATCCTGAGTTGCATTTGACCTGTCAAACCACAATCGGCCTCTACAACGCTGCATTTGCAATTTTGCACCGCAATTGCTTACTACTGAGCCGCATTTGCTCTCCCAAATCATAATAGACCTGTCGAACAGCATTTGCAATCCCCAATGCCACATTTTCCATTTTGGCGAAACACTTGTCAAAATCTTTCAACGCATCTGCTTCAATGCAACACATTTGCCGCTTATAACAATGCATTTGATACTGCACCGCATATGAAGCATTAAGCGACGCATTTGCCTGTCATTTGGAAAAATAGATTTCCTATCAAAAACAAGACGCCAAACTTTTGCAACCAAATTTTACTGGCATCCTTTTGTGGAAATCTCTGTCCAAGCAACTTGTCCAAGTCATCCGTCCTTGCATCTTTAATTTGCATTTAGCTTGCAAACCGTCATCATCATCAACATAGGAAAAGTCTTAAGTCATCAAATTCACACCTTTGGGATAGGCAAACTTTCCTTCCTTTGTCAAACCATTGTCTCAAAAAAACATTGTCATTGGACCAAGTCAAAACAAATCAATCCTAAGTCATTGTCCTTTGGTGAGCTATTTCCAACTCATAAGTCTAGTTTGGAAATCTCACCTTGTCATTTTGTCATCTTGTCCTTCAAACTAGTCCTTTGACAATCCAAATTGAGACATTGGCCAGACTTTGAGTGGTTAGGAAACCTTTCCTAAAATTCATTTGACATAAGGCATCCCTTTTTTTCACTTTGCATTATCACTTTGCATAAGTCTTAGTCTCATTCCATCCACCATTATGTCTTCAAGTTACTATGACATGTATGCTAGTCGAATTGATTTCCAATTCATTAGTAACGGTCAAACACAACTTGCTAGGGAATTCAAAATGCTATACCTCCAATGAAAGTCCAAATGCACCTCAACCTCTAGTCCTCCATCCATCTATCCCTCTTACCAACAATCCACAAGTCCTAGTCCTCTATCCATCTACTATCAAGGGTCCCCTAACACCATCCATGGTACTAAGTCACAAAAAACTTCCATTAGTCATACCCACCCTAACGTTGACAAGGGAAACCAGCCCTCCACATCATATCTTAGTCCATCCACATCATATCCTAGTCCTCCATCCACGTCATATCCCAGTCTTCCATTCATGTCATATCCTATTCCTTCATCATATCCTACTCCTCCATTCACGTCATATACTAATCCTCCATCCATGTCATATCCTAGTCTTCCATTCATGTCATATCCTAGTCCTCCATCCACATCATATCCTTGTCAGGCGGTCATGTCCTATTCTAGCCCATCATCTCTCAACCAAGTCCAAAAATCTAGGTCCTACCCTAGCCCAACATACACCAATTCATTTCAAGACACTCCATTTGGAAATCCCACCTTCTTACCTACACTTGAGGATACATATCAAGAGGCCAGTCCAAAGCACAATATTATAACATCACCGTCATGTCAAGATCAAAGTAGTCCATTCCATGACTCCATCTTTACGTCCATTCAAGAATTCCTCCTAAACAATCATGGAATACCAAATACACCTATCTTGGGTCAAGAGTCCATTCATAACCATGTCATTTAAGATGACCCTATCCTTGGTCAAGATCTAATTTCCAATAATGACATTCAAAAGGCACCCATCTTTGATCAAGACACTATCTTTGATCAAGAAATCCAAAATGATCCACTCCTGGACCTTTATGCCAATCACGATCAAACACTTGAACACGAACCTATCCAAAATTCAAGTATTGACACTCCCAAAAGTGAGACACTTGCCTCCATTGGACACATAAATGATCTACCAATAGAACAAGAGTCTTCTAGCATGGACATATTTGCAAATGATCAAGTTATAGCTGAATTCAGTGGGCTCTATGACAATGACCATGAACATGGTTTTGACATAAACTTGGAAGCACCAACAGAATCATAGAAGTCTGACATGTCATCAAATCAGACTAAAGATATTAATCACAAATTTGTCCAACATGTTAGTAAAGATACAAAATCCTATCAATTAGGATCATCTAATTTTTTCAAAGCAATCTTTCTTACAGATGAGAAGATTTCAAGCATTAATTTACACAATAAGGATGGGTTAGCATCTTGCTTCCAAAGTAACAAGTATCCCATCGCCAACAAAATCTGTCAGAACATGCATTATCAAGGAAAAAGACTAGGCCTACATGAGCAAGGAATTATTGAACCTGTACAAGTTCAGGCAATTTACAGACACCAAGGTCTTGGCTACTTCTTAGTTGGAAAATCTAACGATTTCAATGGTACCTCCTTGATAATGGGGGAAACTTTATCTAATACAAATATCAAAATGGGTGTCATGAGTAGTCCTTGTCATAAGATTTTTGCCACTACCCCTTCCCTCCACACCCCAAACCATCATTCCATCATAAATAAACCCTCCATTTGGAACCAGCAAAAGTATTACAAATCCAAAATCCAAAACCAAATGTCAAAGGCCATGGAATCAACCAAAAAGTCAAGTGGAAAAATGAAGTTAAAATGGATCCCAAAACAAAAGGGATCAAGTCAAGAATCAGGCAAAGAAAATATGCCAAATCCAAAAGTCAATCGAAATGTGGAGCCACAGCATAAGAGGACTCCTAGATACAATACATGTCCACCTCCGTCAAACTGACCATCAAGAAATACATATAAAAGTGTTGGTTCCAAACACTATCCTAACCCAACACCCAACATTTGGAGAATAAAAACAGCTACATCCAAACATCCAACCAACCCGTCCATGTCCACCATCATCCGTCATAATCCTACATCCTCCTTAAAGTCCAAACATCCCATCTCAACAATCTATCGCATCTTGGCAACAAATCTCTATCATAAGGACTCTCATGGCACTCTATCATGATGTGTGTATTCTGATAAGGCCAACTCTAGTATCAACAAGGATCGCAATGACATTAATAAGTTGTATGCAAGCGCTATCATCCTGACAAGACAACTGCTTCAGAAAGGTCACTATTGGCATATCATGGCACCAGTCTCTACATCGGCACCTTCAAAGGCTTCAACACAGTTAATGGTCATCTAAAGCATCAAGGCTATCGGGCAAAAAATGCAAAAATACAAAAATATTGAAAAATAAAAAAATCGTCACCTTGATGAAAACCTGGCAAACAGGCGTCTTGGTGACACCAAAAAAATCAGAAAATATTAAAAATAGTAAAGAGAAAAATTTCGTCCAACGGTGAAAACCTGGCAAATAGGCATCATGTGTAGAATAAATCATCTATGTGGACCTTTGCACTTGGGGGTAAGTCGTCTCATCTCCCATACCCTTCCTAAGAAATTTCCATCTATCCATCTAAACCCTATCACTTTTTCATCCATTTTCCCCCCCGACTTTGATCTTGATAAGGACTATATTACAAACATAAATCATGCTTGGGGAAAACTCTTGACATTTCTATCTTTTGGTCATACCTTATTCATTGAATATCATGTCATTACTGTCATAGCCTTCTTTTCACTATACGACATCATCCTTGGAGACCATATGATAATTCTCCTAGTCCAAGCCATCCATGTCTCCTATCTTTTACCAAAGCCATCCATGGTCCTTTTATACCTATCACCCATCTTGGTTTCCTTTGTCAATGGTCCTACATTCCTCTGCCATCCCATTTTAGTCATCACCAAGTCATTCCAAATGCAACAATATGGCACCCTAGCACATTATACAAAACATTCCTTGGCTTTGTCCCTGGCCCTACTGCAAACTTGTATCCTCTTGTCATGTCATTGTCATCTTCACGTTGTTTCAGGATGTGTCCTTCCCATGTCAAAAAATGTTGTCATCATCATCATTATCACTTGTCCATTGGTATTCGGCTTGACTAGCAGCAAAATCATGGTTGTCCTTGGATTCATGTGCATCAGCATCATTCACATGCATTTGTCGCAATTTTCATAAAGCACCACAAAAGTCATAAAAAATAGAAAAATACCTAAAAATTTGAAAAATGTCCTGAATAAAATACAAAAACGTCCAAATCAATGTCAAAATACCAAAAACAGAGTCAGATTCAGCCACATCAGTCATTTTTTATCGTAGTCTGAACTACGTTGTCTCTGCGCATTTGCTACGTAGGCAAGATTCATCTTTGAATCCCCGAGACATTAGGTTAGTCCTTTTAGGTTTGTCAAAGTAAAATCATAAGTCAAAAATGGCCATGTCTGTCAAAACAGTCATTCGGAATTTCAACGTCAAAATTCATCAAAATTAGACAACATAGTCCAATCAATCATATAGTTAGCATTAGTCAACTTGCCAAAGCATTAGTCAAAATGTCAATCTCGTCACTTTTTGGTCCTCTTCAAGATGTGTCCTTGGATTTGGATCTCGTCAAAGTGTCATTTGCCTTTTCAGGATGTGTCCTTCCTGACCTTAGGTACCGTCAAACCGTCAGAACCATCAAAACTATCAATCTTGCAAACAATTAATCTTCGGCAAACAAACATTGGCAATACAAGTAAATGATTGTGAAGTTTTGGCTATTTTGTCTTATCTTTTTATTGACTTGTCTTTTGGTCATGTTACTAGATACCTCAAGGATGTCCCATGAAGGATTTAGAGGTGCGATGATGTATCATGACCTATTTTGTTTTCTGTGACTGTTGTCTGTGGATTGTCTTGACAAAAAGACTGGGGAAAATGGGCCTCTAGTATGAGTTAGGACATTCCTTGTTTGTGATTGTCTGTTTTACAAGTGGATGAACTTGTACACCTTGGTCTATGTCATACCCTGGTGTTTGTTGTCCATTTGTGTCATTTTACCACCCGATGATGATTCAAACAACACCTGTTAGTACCTTGGCAAATATTGAAGGATTCTAACATGCATTTCATTTTCCGCACTAACTTGCATTTCCCTTTATCCTAAACATTCATCTTTTTCTCTCTACCATTTCTTTGTCTCGTCATATTCTATTCTGCTCATCAATTTTGAGAGCACACCCGTGTTCTTGGAACCCAACCATCCTCTCGAGGGGGCATACCGCTAACTCCTCGTCATTCTTCCTCATACTATTTTGCACAAGGGCATATTTTTGACTTGTTTTCTTTGCCACAATGCGACAAGTTGCATTATGACAAAGAGGGGCAAATGTAGACACATAAAAATGACCAAGGCCTGCAAGCAATATTTTATCACCTTTTGCCCTAGCATAATTATAGCATTTTAATTATGTTTCTAACCCACATTCAACTATTAATTAAATAATTTATAATTATTTTATTAATTCATAATATCTCTCATTCTTCATGATTATATGTCACTAATTATCAAAGTCTTCTTGGAATGAAATAAAATCTTATTTATTTAATTAAATATTTATCATTAATTTCCTCCTGATTATTAAATAAATATATTGATTTAATATGTCACTAATTCCTAAATCCTCTTAATTAAATAGATTTGATAATTTATTTAATTACCGAAGGGCGTGTCGTGCCAGTGCCGCCGGTCACGTTAAAAAGTTTACCAGGCACACTATAGTTTATAGGGGGTTGTGCTACCCGATTCCTGCAGTCTAATAAAAATAAATTAATAAATAAATTAAATAATTATTTTTAATTATTTAATTATGGCATGTGACACTTTTATATTTTTAAATAAAACAAATCATTTAAAAATATCTCACATGGTTAACTGATTCTTCATTTAGTAATTAATTTCAAAAATCAATTACTTATTATCTCACAAAATCTTTATTTTGAATTAATTTAATTCAAAAGGGAAATATTCTTCTACAAATCAAGTAATTTCTAAAATTATTGATTTTCTAAAATCTCATCCTCTTGTCTTCTGATTTTTACTAATTTCATCTCAACTAACACATTCAGTCTTGATTTAATTTATTTAAATTAAATCTTATTCACATATGGGTATTTTTCCCTAACCCTAATTGAGAGTTGCCTTATTGAATCTTGACCTTTGATTCTAGGGTATTCCTCAATCTCTCATCTTGTCTGTCTGTTCAAGATTGCATTTTCTATAAAATGGCAATCTTGATCTCATTTTTGGATCAATCGCTTAATCTATTATTTATTTTTGATTATCTCATTTTGGCATTTTCATATCACACATAGTCATATTTAATAATTTGCATAATAGAATTAACTTTCTAGTTTGCATGGATTTATTTATAAATCCTTCAAAGGCATTTGCTTAAGGGCTAGGCATATAGAGTTTGCTCACAAATCTGAGGGCATCCATTATCATAACAGCAAGCTTGAGGAGGTACAATGGAATTAGTCATGGAGGAGAGAAAGGGGTGAGACTGTTCTAGTTTCATTCTTTTTTTTTCATACTCTCATTTGCATTCCATTAATTGATTGATTATTTTTATTGCATGCATGATCTAACCAAGTTCTATTTTGCAGAAAATATATTTAGATCATTACAGTTAGAATAGTAATATATAAAAAAAATGAATTGAGATTAATATTGACTAGACCAAATTGTTGCCCGCTTGTGTTAGTCCTTTAATAAAATAATGAAAAAGCTTGTCTATCCTGTTCATTTCTCAATCTAAAACATATAAAATTAGGAATTAACAAATACAATTCTTTGTAAAATCTCTTCAATTTTCATTATAAATCTTCCTTCATTCTTTAAATTTCTAGATGATTTAGATTTTTGGATGTTAGTTATGTTTACTCTAAAAAAGATTAAGTCACTAATTTTGAGTACTTGAAGGACTTCTAGATTAATTTTCTAAAACTTATAATATATCTACAAAGTTTTAAGGGAATAAATAAATATTATTAAACTATGCATCATTGGCACACATTATAGAGCCCATAATTTTTAGTATACATCAAGATCATTGAGTGATTTCATACTAATTTATGAATAAGCTACACCTTAAATTTTGTTGAATGTCATACTTCATCAGAGGCTGAAAAAAATACTATTTGATCTTTAGGACATTGAATCTTGATTTTATTTTATTTTGTATTGGAGCATATTGATCAATAAATTTTAGTCTTACATGCCTCATATGCAAAATGATTAGGGCTCACAAGCTTGTCACAAGGGCATTACAAATATTACAAGTGGCACAAGGCCTTATTCTGATCTTCCAGACTATTTCCTAACTACTTCTATTAAGAACTTATCCCCTAATGACTCACTACTTTCCAAAGGATTACAAATGATCTTAAATATGAATCTCCAGCTCCAATTATAACTCGTGTCAGCCTTAAGGGTTTACAACCCCAATGTATGATCAAGTGTATAGGCCAGCCTCAAACAAGAAAATATAGCCCATCAATAAATGAAATGAATTATGGATCTCCAAGAAAGTTATCCCTTGGACCCAAATGCCTTGTATGATGTTCCATTAAGCTCCACACATTCTAGAAAAGGTCCACATAATAAACTTGGACCAATTCGGCCCATAATGCTCTACTTGAGAATTGATAGTGGAATTCTAAGAGCAATAACTTTCTGCAAATGAACGTAAATCACTTGAAATATAGATATGTTGTAGATGACCTCATGTAGAAGCTATATCCTACTCTGTAAGTTGAGAAATAATATAGCAGTAAAATTCAAAATAAATTATTGAGATGTCTACAGATTGAAATATAAGAAAAGAAATATTTTTGGTTGATACAAGATTGCATTACAACCAGGGATGCTCCTGCATTAGACACTCGATGTTGGAAGAAAAGTGAGTCCCTCACTTTCCAAGGGATATATGAAAACCAAAATTGTCCACCTCAACTTGAGAAATCCATGATGAATCCTCCACTGGTCTGTCTTTCCTCTATATCGGGCACTCCTTATATTGCTTGTTCCCAATGCTCCTTCTAGTTATGGTATCCAAGATCTGCTCAATTTTCTTTGGTGGTTGATGTGGTAACTTCTTCTCCAATTCCAATTATTTGTTATTGCCACTTGACTGTCCTTCATGATACTCATAGATGTCTACAACATTGAACATAGGTAAAATACCAAGTGTCTCTGGTAACTCCACTTCATATGCATTTCCCGAATCAAAATTCTTGAAAATATTACATGGTCCATACTTCCTCATCTTCACCTTATTGTATGTGCCTATTGTAAATCTTTCCTTCCTAAGATAAACCATAACTTCATCTCCAATAGTAAATTCCCTATATCTCATTTTCTCATCTGCCTACTCCTTGTACTTACTATTCATATCTTCCAAGTTCTTTTAGACCTGAATATGCAATGTTTCCATGAATCCTACAAATTCTTCTACTTTTGCACTTCTCTTATTCTCCATATTGATGTCTCTGAGATCCACAACTCCTCTAAGATGAACTCCTATCACAATCTCAAATGGTGTTTTCCATGTGCTTCAATTTATTCAATTATTGTATGCAAAATCTTCTTGCGATAGAACTACATCCCAATTTCCTACTTTGTCTCCAACCAAACATCTCAATAAGTTACCCAAACTCCTATTCACCACTTCGGTTTGCCCATCTATTTGTGGGTGATATCTTCAACTGAATTTTAGGTCTATCTTCATCTTTTTCCACATTATCCTCCAAAAGTATCCAATGAACTTGGTGTCCCTATTTGAAACTATACTCTTTGGTAATCCATTCAATCTCACAATATCCTTGAAAAATAGGTCAACAACATATACAACATCAATATTCTTCCTATAAAGAATTAAATGTATCATCTTAGAAAATCTGTCCACTACTACCATTATAGAATCATGTCTTCTTTATATTCTTGGTAATCCCAATATTAAATCCATGCTTATATCTTCCCAAGGTCTCTCTAGTACTGTCAAATATTTATACAATCCAGTATTTTGACTACTCCCTTTTGCTACTTGGCAAATTTTACAACTCTGAACATACTTCTTGACATCCTTATAGATCTGCGGCCAAAAATAGTGTTCACTCACCAAGGCTATTATCTTTTCTACCCCAAAATTCCCTAGTCATCCTCCACTATGCTTCTCCTTGATCAAATTCTCCCTCATTGAACTCCTTGGAATACACAAATGATTTCCTTTGAACATGTCTTCTAGTTCCTTGCATGCATGGAAAGCATTAGAAAAATCTGGATCATCCTCATACATATGCTTTAGCTCTTCAAATCCCAATACTTCTACCTTCACTCTTTTCAAAAAATTATTCTTCTTCTCAATGCATCTACAAATTTATTTGACTTACCACTCCTATGCTTCAACATAAGTGTATAGATCTACAATAAATCAACCCATCTCATATGTCTTTGGTTCAACTTCCCTTGACTGTTCAAATACTGCAAAGCTTGATGGTCAGTGTACGACACAAAATCTTTATGAAAAAAAAATGTCTCCACTTCTTTAGTGCTTGAATTATGGCACATAATTCATGATCATAAATTGAATACCTCTTCTAGCTGCATCATTCAACTTCTCACTAAAATAAGATATTGGACTTCCTTCTTAACTCAACACTAATCCTATTGCATTTCCACTAGCATCACAATCAACTTGAAATACTTTGTCAAAATCTGGTAATGTTAACACTGGTTTCTTTTTCACCTTTTTCTTCAAAAATTCAAAGCTTCTTTGTGCTCCAGATGCCCACATAAAATATTTCTTATCTCCTCTCATTGTTTCAGTTATAAGTATGTAGATTCTACTAAAGTTCCTTATGAATTTTTGGTAGAAACTTGCCAATCCATGAATGATATTACCTCTCCAATATTCACTGGTGTAGACCACTCAATAATTTCTCTAACCTTCTCATGATCCATCTTCAATCCTTCATCAGAAATGACAAAACCCAAGTACACAAACTTTGTCTTCAAAAAGCAACACTTCTTGATGTTTATCAACTTATCTTCTCTCAAATCTTTGTAATAAGTGTTTGATGTGCCACAAATTTTCTTCTCTTATCTTACTAAAAATTAAAATATCGTCCAAATAAACAAAGATAAACTTACCCAAGAATTTCTTCAGTACCTCGTTCATCAACCTCATGAAAGTGTTAGGTGTATTGGTCAATCCAAAAGGCATTCATAACCACTCATACAATCCTTCATTAGTCTTAAATTCAGTATTTCATTCATCTCCTCTAATCCCAATATGATGATATCCACTCTTTAGGTCAATCTTTGTGAAATACTTCACTCCACTTAAATAGTCCATAATGTCATCCATCCTTGGCAGTGGAAATGCATACTTGATAGTGATTCTATTGAGTGATCGTGAGTCTGTACACATCCTCCACTCTCCATCTTTCTTCAATACCAGTACAATAGGTACTACACATGGGCTTAAGATCTCTTTGATCAATCCCTTCTTCAACAATTCTTTTATTTGTTTGTTCAACTCCATATTTTTTGCAGGTGTCATCCTATGTTGCTTTTTTTGGAAAAATTGTTCCAGGTATTAGATCTATATGATGATTGATGCTCTATACTAGTGGCAGTCCATCTAGTATATTCTTTGATATGATATCTTCATATTCAGTCAGCAGTTCTACTATTTTTGTCTGTGGGGGATCTTCATGCTTTGTAGTAGAATTCTCTATCTTTGGATTATTGCACTTCTTTAGAATCAATGCAAAACACATGTTCTCATGCCTCAATCCTTCCAAAAACTTTCTTCTATCTACCAAACATATCTAGCAATGCTACAAACTTCACATGTATCCTCTTCTCCCAAAGGTATCGATGTAGTTCTCTTGTTATTTGAAGTCACAATATAGGTATTCTTTCTCCCATCATGAATTTATTTCCTATCATACTATCATGGTCTTCCTAATAGTAAATGGCATGCATCCATGAGCATAATATTACACATTACTTCATCATTATATGACCCTATATGAAATTTCACCAGAAACTACTCACTTACCAAGATCTTATGTTCATCCTGAATCCATGCTATCTTATAGGGATTTGTATGTTTCAATCTCTTCAAATTCAACTTGGTTACCATTTATTTTGAAACTACATTACCTATACTACCACTATCAATGATAACTTTACTTACCTTTCCTCTGGATTTACATATTTTCTTAAACAAACTCTTTCTTTGTGGTGGTTCCTCAGTCACCTCTTCATGCATCAAAGCTCTCCTCATTACCAATCATTCACCTTTCTTTGGTTTCCCAACTGTATTAGGGTATCCAACAGTTTCTTCATCCACATAAGTTGTTCTTTTGGTATGCTCAGTTCTTTTAATGGTACTTCATTGATGAAATTCAAATGCACTATGTCCTTCACCTCCACACTTAAAACAAGTTCCTCTGAATGGTCTCTTCTCAGATCTTCCTTCATCTTTCCTATATCCATCATTGTAGTATGAATTATGACCTCCTTAGTCACTACGGTAGAAATTTTTGTCCTCTCTTCCTCTATGGTATGAGTTATTGTCCTTCTCTTCACTACAAAAGGGTTTTCCATCTTTTTTTTTCTTTGCACAAGGTCTTCTCTCTTCGATTTGTGGTCTACTTCTTTGTAATCTTCCTCTTTCACTTTTTTTTCTTTGTTCAAACTTCTTGTTCATCTTTTCTTCTACCTTCAATGCAAATTGGTATGCTTCTTCAATCATTTTCATCTTCATCAAGCTCACCTCTTCTTGGATTTTTATCCTTAGTACATTGATGTACCGTGAAACCTTCTCTTTTCTTGCTTCACTATGTTCAGCCCTAATGATCATCTTGTAGAATTATTCAGTATACTCTTTCACAGATCTCTCCTTTTGCCTCAAGTTCTGCAATCTTTTCAACAATTCAAGATCATAATCAACAGGTGTGAACTAATTCTTCACATTTATCACAATCCTATCCCATTTGTGATTTTCTCTTTTCCCCTCTAGTTTCTATTCAATTGAACCTCTTTCCACCATATAGCAGCATGTACTTTCAACTTAGTTTCAATTTCTTCATACTCAAAGTATTCTTCTATATCATTGATCTAATCAATTAATTCTTTGGGGTTTAAATTTCCTACGTAATTTTAAATTTCAATTCCAGGTCTCTTACCAATCTTGGAAATAGCTTTCAAACTCTTTACCTAATCTGAATCTTATTCTTCTTCATCTAGGGTTTCTTCATTTTGATTTGCAACATGATCTAATTCATCATCATCGCATTCATTTGCATGTCTAGGGTTTAGACCTCTCCTTCTATCCTCTTCTATAGCATCCAGCTGAACTCTCATTGCTCTCATCATCTCTAACATGTCATTCATTCATCCAATGGAATTTGCCATAACAATCACTCTCTGTAGCGGCATCTATCCCCTTGGATTTGGTGCAACTTCCTCAATTCGGTGATTTGGCTACAAGGGTTTCAACTATCTCAAAATCAATGATCGGTTGAAAACACCTGCATTATGCCTTAGGTTGATGAAATATTCACCACAAGGAATTCCTTCTAAGGACTTGAAAACTCGCTTTGATACCACTTGGTGCAGTCACGGATGGAGGGCCCAAAAGGATTGTCCAACCATGTAGCTCAGAGTCAACACAGTGGACAATAACACAAGAAAATGTTCAACAAAAAATAATTATCATTGATACAATAATTTCTAGTCTTACATACATCATATGCCTCATATGTGGAATGACTAGGGCTCACAAGCCTACCGCAAGGGCATTACAAATATTACAATTAACACAAGGCCTTATTTTTACCTTTCAGTTTATTTCCTAAGTTTTACTATTGATAACTTATCCCCTAATGAATCACTACTTTCCAAAGGATTAAAAATGATATTAAATATGAATCTCTAGCTCCAATTATGATTTGTGTTGGCCTTAAGTGTTTACAAACCCAATGTATGATAATGCATAAGTTGACCTCAAACAAGAAAAGATAGCCCATCAATAAATGAAATGAATTGTGGATCTCCAAGAAAGTTCCCCCTTGGACCCAAATACCTTATATGATGTTCCATTAAGCTCTGCACATTTTGAAAAAGGTTCATACAATAAAATTGGACCAAGTCGGCCCAAAATGCTCTACCTAAGAATTGATAGTGAAATTTTGAGAGTGATATTTTTTTGTAAAAAAATGCAAATCACCTAAAATCTAGATATGTTGTAGATGATCTCGTGTAGAAGCTATATCCTTCTTTACAAGATGAGAAATTGTACAGTGGTAAAATACGAAAGAAACTGTTGAGACAGCTACAAACTAAAATGCAAGAAAATAATGTTTTTGGTTTATACAAGATTGCTTTACAACTAGGGATGCTCCTACATCAGGTGTGCATACATGAAGATTGCAATACGAGGCTAAATTTAATAATGAATGATAGTTTCTTTTTACATTTCCAAATTATATTAATGAAAAAAACTATGACACATCAAGATCATGGAACAACTACATGTTGATTTGTGAATAAATCTACACCTTAATATTTCCTTAATACTCTACATCACCATATATTGTAATTAGTATTATTTCACTTATAGATCATTTATTTTATTTATTTATTTTTGGCTATGAGATATAAGATTGCAATATTTAATGTCTGTACACAAACTCTACAAACTCAATAACTAATTTTTTTTTTTTCAATATTATGGATAATATTGATGAAAAATTACCAATAATTAATTAACACTTGATAAAATAATTGAAAATAATTATATATCAAAATCTATAATATTTTATAAATTTTCTATGAAATAAAATAAATAAGAAAAAAACCAAAAGTAATTTCATGAAAAACTACTAGTCTCTTAGCACCAATCAAAATCCATTGATTATGTACAACTTTCAAGACATATAGACATTGTTTGTTATAATAGTAATATAGATGAAATTTGAATTGACATTAATATTGACTAGACCAAACTATTGTCCACTTGTCTTAGTCCATTAGTAAAACAATGGAAAAGATTTTCTATCTTGTTCATTTTTCAATTTCAAACATATAAAAATTACAAATGAAAAGCTCTCAATCTTTGTAAAATCTTTCCAAATCCTTCTTCATTCTTTACATTTCTAGATTATTCTGATTTTTGAATGTTAATAATGTTTACTTTAAAAAAACCAAGTCGTTAATTTTGAGCATTCAAAGGACTTCTAGATTAATTTTCTAAAACTTATTATGAATTTACAAAATTTTAAGAAAAAATAAATAAATATTTTTAAATTGTGCATCATGAGCACACATTATAGAGTTCATAATTTTTGGTATACATAGAGATTATTGAGTGGTTCCATGCTAATTTATGAGTAATTTATACCTAAAATTTTGTTTAATGTCATAGTTCATCATAGGTTATAAAAATATATTTTTTGACTTTTAGGAGATTAATTTGATTTGATTTTAGGTATGGGGCATTTGATTGTGGTATATAAGGTGGGCATACATGAAGACTGTAACAAGAGGGTAAATTCGATAACCAATCACATTTTATTTTCATCTTTGCAATTTATATTAATGAGAATAATTTACAACACATCAAGATCATGGATAAATCTACACCTTAACATCTCCTCAATACTATATGTCACCATAGGTTGCAATAAATATTATTTAATTTATAGACCTTGATTTGATCTTGGATATGGTGTATGAATGCAAAGTCTGCAAACTCAATAATTAATCACATTTTTTTCAACATTATGAACTAGATTGATGAAAAAATTATGAATAATTAATTGATATTTGATAAAATAATTGAAAAATAAATAAATATAAAATCCTATAATATCTATGTGACATCTACTAATAATAACAACAATAAAATATAAATCTCAAATTGACATTTAAAAAATCAAATTGATTGTCAACAAAATCAATAATCAATTATATTTTCTTTTCACTTTTGCAAACTATATCAATAAGAAAAATGAACGATGACATCTACAGTTGCATGTTAATTTATGAATAAATCCTTCTCAAGATCAAGGAGTAGTTGCTATTGTGATAAATATTATTTAACTTATAAACATTGATTTGATTTTGAATATGATGTATGCATGCATGCAAAATCTACAACTCAATAACTAATCATTTTTTTTTCAACATTATCAATCATATTGATAAAAAAATTACCAATAATTAATTAACATTTGATAAATTAATTGAAATAAATTTACATATCAAATCTAATAATATCTCAATGACATGGACTAATAATAACAATAAAATGTAAATCTCACATTGAGATTTAAAAAATCAAATTGATTATCTACAAAATAATTTAAACAATCCAAATTTTTAACCCCACATAAAAAAACCAAGTAAGATATTATAGACTTATTGTTTTGTAGAAATTTATTATCAACAAAGATTTTTCTTTCTTTACTTATAAAATTAGACCAATTTAATAGGTCAAACAAAACGGCTTAAATAGCCTTCCACAGATGTGTACTCAACTTGGGGATATAGTTGAGTTGCTTCAAATTGTTCCTTTCCATCAACATCAAAGTTGGTGAGCTCTCCCTTGAAAAATATGTGGTAGAAAATAGCCATGGCCACTTTTGTTTCAAAACTCATTGATTTATCTGTAATATGATAAGAGAATAAATATTTTTTTTAAACAAAAAATATTGAAAAAAATAGTTTGATAATTATGAAAAATGTAGTATTAATTATATTAAAAAATAAATTAAAATATTTTTTCATTTGATAATTTACCTTGTTGCATTCTGATTAACCAATCTTCTTCATATATAGTTGGTTTGTCAAGAATCTTTCCACAAAGCTTCTCCCACATTCCAACTACTTCTCGCAATGATAAAATGTTAAGGGGTGGTCTTATATACATAGTTTTATTAATTGTCCTTGGATCTTCAATTGTTTTAATTGCATATGTTGCAATGTCTCCTTCATCCACCCAAACAACTGAAAGGAAAAAAATAAACTTCCATTAACATTTCAATGTTAAAAATTTCATTTTTATTATATTTTAAATCTATTAAACATGGGTTATTTGATAGCACCTTTAACATTTTTTCTAATGTTTTTCTAATTTAACTAAATAGTTATTGGAATTATTTTTTACTGTCCATAAAAAATCAAGATTTTAACAACACTATAATTAAAAAATAGAACTTATATTTAAGTTAACAAAAATAGAACTTATATATAAATGGAAAAAAAATAGCACACAATTTTTTATGAAAAATAAATTTTAAGTTGGAAGTTAGGGCTGCCTTTTAAGATGTAAAATAGATTTATTTTTTTGTGGATATGTTAAATAATATATTTACTAGTCTTTTTGTTTAAGTATGAAAGATATTTATTTCACTAAAATATTATGTTAATCAACTTTATTAAAGTTTTAAATAGTTTTTTTATTTAGACTACAAGAATAGGTCGGTATCCAAACTCCTATAAACAGTTAAGATATGAAAAGTATTTATTTTATTTCTTAAGGGCTGACTCTTTCCACCAACCTTTTTTTTTTAATATGTGTAACACTATTCTATAAATGATAATATAGACACTTATTCATTAAAAACCAACATATTTATTTAGGCTTGATGTTAAAGTTTAGTTTAACAAATTTCTATATTAACAAAAGTCTAAAAAATATCTTTCTTCAAATTAATATAGAACTAATCCAACCCCAACTTATATGAATATTAAATACTTAAGAAGTTAAGATTCATAAAAAATGATTCTTAATAAACTTTTTATAAGTCAATACGTTCAAAGCAACTTTTTATAATTTTAACTCTTTAAAATACTTCAAATTTTAATATAAAAATAAATGATAAATAATATTGATCATATAATTTTCTTCTAAAAATATCTACATCTAAATCAATTAGAAGTTTCTATTTTTTTATTAAAAAATAAATAAATCATATTACATTAGCAAAATAATAAAAACAAAAGACATTAATGTCAAACAATTTGGTGTGAACAATTATATAGTCCAAACTATACCATGTCCCTGATTTCAAAGTCATAGTACACTTCAGACATTATAATTTTCTCCTAAAAATATCTACATCTAAATCAATTAGAAGTTTCTATTTTTTTATTAAAAAATAAATAAATCATATTACATCAAGGAAAAAACAAAAACAAAAGACATTAATGTCAAACAATTTGGTGTGAACAATTATATAGTCCAAACTATACCATGTCCGTGATTTCAATAGTCATAGTACACTTTAGACATTATATCTACATCTAAATCAATTAAAAGTTTCTATTTTTTTATTAAAAAATAAATAAATCATATTACATGGGAAAAAAACAAAAACAAAAGAAATTAATGTCAAACAAATTTCTATGTTTTTATTAAAAAATAAATATATCATATTACATCAGGAAAAAAACAAAAACAAAAAGACAGTAATGTCAAACAATTTGGTGTGAACAATTATATAGTCCAAACTATACCATGTCCCTGATTTCAATAGTCATAGTACACTTTAGACATTATATCTACATCCAAAGGTCAATATCACATTGGTTGGAAGGTTTGATGTGATCAACATATATATAGTCCTAACAATAAAAGTGACTCTCCTATAAATATAATAATGATTGATATGATTGCTAGAGAATATTTTTCCTTTAAGGGACCTACAAACTCTAGGACCTTTTGCTTGATTGATTGTACCATTTTTCACTTCCAAATTTCAAAATACTACTTTTTTACCTCAAATATGGTACACCTTAAAAATTCTTACCAAACATTCGGATATCACCCAATAGTCAATGGTTTATGGACAAGGCATGTCCTACTGTGGGACCCCTGATAACACTATAGTTGAGACAGATCCTCTAATGGAAGTTGTGAGGTCATCTGGATGAACATTAACTGTATTCATTAATAATTAATCTAAACTGTATTTATTAATTAATTGAATTTCAGATTAACCATTAATAAATACAGTCAAATGGGTGTCCAGAGTCCTATATCCTCAGACCTAATTGTGGAGCCACCTCACAGAATCTGATAGGGTGGGCAGGTTTAACAGATTAACCATTAATAAATACAGTCAAATGGGTGTCCAGAGTCCTATATCCTCAGACCTAATTGTGGAGCCACCTCACAGAATCTGATAGGGTGGGCAGGTTTAACAGATTAACCATTAATAAATACAGTCAAATGGAGCCACCTCATAGAACCTGATATGGTGGGCAGGTTTTTAACTTAAAATGGATCTATGACAAATCCAGGCAGATTTATTTCAGGGATAAAACATTAACTGGTATGTTCTTGTTCACTCATTTTATTCTACCCATTGGAATCAACATAAAACTGAAAGAAAATCAATGGCTAAGGTAGTGTGGAGCTTTGGGAATGGAGTTTTGTGTACCTTTGTGATTGCCTTCTCCATAAATAACTGCTTTGTCCAGAGGAGGCACAAATTGCATGTACTGTGCAAGGCCTGCCAGAAAATAGCCTGCAAAACAGTTTGCAGAGATGTATGTGTGGGGTATTCCTGCAGCCTCAGTTGCACGCCTAACTGCCATCTTTTGCTGGAATATGACATTGGAAGGCTCCAAAGCATGTTCCATTCTAGCTGGATCCATTCCAAACTCTGATGGAAGAAAACGCTGCATCCATAACATAACAGAACAGAGATGTGGGAAAAAGCAGGGAAGTGAAAATAATCTCAAAAATCTACAATGTAGCCGTTGGTTATTTTATGATTTATCTGTATGAGGATTCAAACATAGAAATCCAGGATTTCCTAAAATCATAATGGGTGTTCTTGGGTGTTCATGATTCAGAACCATTGAAAACTGGTTTAATGAATCTTCTCACAGCTTCAATGGTAATCCTGGACTTCTACCTGTAACACTAACCACTAAATAATTTTTTCTGGGCAGTGGGTAATTATAATATATATTGTCGTACCTGCTTGACGAAGTTGGAAAGCATCTCTCATAATGCTATCAAAAAAACAACAAAATATGATTTTTCTTTTGGTTTTTATGATTCCCACATGTTAAAATTGTAGTTAATGGGAATCAAAAGTGTTTTTGTGGGGTTTCTTCTGAAAAAGTAAAGCATAATGTGTTAACCAAGATCATCAAAAAGTACAGAGGACTCAAAAAGTACAGAGAACTCTCTAGGCATTATTAACCTTTAAAGTTGCCTAAAGGTTTACCTTAATAGTGCCAGCATCCTTGATAGCTCTGACTAATTTAAGCTGCTGAAGCAGTTGGTTTTCTGCCATTGTAGATATTACAACATCCACTTGTTTTACAGCATCTACCAAGCTATCATGATCATCAAATGAACCCTGCTTTTTACATACATATACAACACGATAAGTTATATAATTGGTCATAAACTAAATAAACACAGTACTGGATAGAATCACAAATAAACTTGTCCTTTCTATATAATTATATGAACCCTGTTATTTGCATGCATGTTAAGCACCATAAATTATATGATTGGTAGCATGAATTGTGTAGTTTTTATGAAAAAAACTCACACAATCAAATCTAAAAATTATATGTCTGAGACCTACGACTAAATTATAGATCTAAGTTGTCCTACATTTGCCATCATCAATACCAGACAAGCAATCTTCAAGCCAAACTTTCATGGATCTCAGAACCCAGTTTACCATAACTTCTACAAATGATCTTCTGATAGAATAACAGACTGTCAGTGATCCTACAAACCAATTAGGTGTATAGATCCTACAAACCAATCAGGCATATAGATCCTACAAAGCAACTAGGTGTAAAGGACATTAAAAACTGGTGGGTACATGACCCCATGGTTACCTCAACAAGGTGTGCACCAGCCTGTTTGAAGGAAATAAGGAGCTGGGCTTTGTGGATGTTTGAAACAAAATCAGGCCTGACAAGAAGGTAGGTGGGGTGGCCTTGAGCTAAGCTGGCTTTAACCATGTTTTTTCCCAAGTAGCCTGTGCCTCCAACTATCAACACTCTGCTAGGCTTCCTCATCTCTTCTGATGGGTATGTCATGGCTTCCCTACAGTCTGTTTATCAAACTGTAAATACTATTTTTGTGTTTGCAGGGCTAGAAAAGACTACCTATATATAAAATTCTTCTGTAACAACCATCCTTATTGCTTTGATTTTTTATTTTCCACGTGACTGGTCAACAACCTCCACTTGAACAGAAAATCAGCAATATTATCTCTTAAGTTGCTTAGTCTCCACAGTAATAATGAATACAGTACATATGATTACTTCTGTTTTAATGTCTTCCAAATATTTAATAAAAAATGTGGGGTGGATATTCAAGAATCGTGTGAAATGATGTAAGCATTTAAAGGTGCAAACGAGAGTGCATAAACATGTGAAATGATGTAAGCATTTGAAAGGTGTAGAGGAGAGAATGCATATTAAACTCCACATCTCTGTTCTAGACTATTTTTTAGAATTAATTATTTTATATATGTTTATATTTTAAGGTGGGTTTTACTTTTCAAGTTAGACATATGTTTAGGGTTAGTACTTAATAGATATTATTTTAGCTAGAATGCTTCAATTATAAAAGAGATAAGAGAGTTTTATAAAAAAAATACAAATTATATTATATACTAGCAATCGCACCTGGAGGTGCAATGGGTACGCCGAAGACCATGGGTGACTTACCTTAAGATTTTGCACAAATGTGTCGTACCGTCAGCCATGCCATGACGAAGAGAAAAAAGGATAGAATTTGCACGAAAAATATTACGAAACCCTACTCAAGCAGAAATATCATTTTTAATAAAAATGAGACGAACCAAAACCATTAAAAATTATGAAACCATAAATTTCTCAGGCAGAATTTTGTTTTCAGGCATGATGCAAGGAATGTTTCAATTTCTCAGGCATGAGAGAGGGGCCGGCAAGAGTAAATGCAGCAATAAAATTTCAGATGCAACTGGCATGTCCTCTCCAACCGACAACTGCAAGTGGCATGTACTCTCTGCAACAGAGGCAAGTGGGACGAAGAGTTTGGAGGAGCGGAAATCGAAAGCAGTAAAATGGCGCATAAACAGCCGTGAAAATGGCCAAAAAAGATGAACGACTGAGATATGTTACAAGGTGGGTGATGGCCATCTGAACCGTTGCTGGTAAAAATGGATTGGAAAACCTAAGCGTGGGGACGCCTTCAGCGTAATAAGTTTATTTTGGATTTGTATCAAGTGTAGTTTATATTAAGATATTAATATTTGTTCTTTTTATTTTTTTTATGAATTGATTCTAGAGGCTTGATTGTTATGAGAAAGTTTCATATTTCTCTTTATATATGGCAAATTCCCAAAAGCATTTCTCAGCACCACCCAATTTTCCTCACATGTATTACCAAGACGAGCATTCTCTATAGATGTCAAAGATCAAGCTCTACAAATGACAAAATCACACCACCTTGATTAGATCATAGAGTGATCATATTCCAATATCTAGAAATCCCAAGTTTCATTAGCCCTGGGCCTCTAATACTAAATTACATTCTAGATTTCAATTATCAAGTCCTTGTTGCAATGTATTAATAGTCAAAGGCAACATTACATCAATGTCAAGGTTGTTGGGATATGGTATTGTACACCATTGCATAAAATGTTATATTATAATATTGTAATTAAATAATTATTTAGTTGTGGTGCACCTAGGAGGTATGGTTAATCACACTAGGTAATTATTTGAGGACCACTTTATGTTGTATTGTAACATTGGATTATTACTTAATGTGTGAGAGACATGAGATAATTTAATATTGGGGAAGCATTTATTAAACTGAAAATGTAGTACCCAATATTAAATGAGGGGTCAGTGGTTTTATATTCACATGGTTTTGTGGTACATGGTTTTATCTTACCATTTGGTTGTATTTGTGTGAGCTTGAACCTATAAAAGCAAGCACATATTTAGTGGTTAAAGTTGGTTGGGTGAGTTGGTTGTCATTATTGAGTCTTTCTGAGGAGTGCATATGTGAAGCATGGCATGGGATGTGGATTCATGCTTGGAAACATGGAGGATGCATTGGAGAGGCTTGATGTTTCAGAGGTATTCATTGTAACTATTGTAATGTTTTATTGTTGAATAACAGATGGAGTATGGATGCTTTTGGAGGCTAGGTTTTCTCTCTTGGGGGTTTTTCTAGGGTATATCTTGTATTATCTTGTGGCTTGTCTATTTTGATCTATACATTATGGTTACTTGCAAACATAATTTTCTCTCATGGGGTTATGTAGGAAATGGATTAAGATTGTGGGTATAATACATTATTTCCTAACAAGTGGAATCAGAGCTATAATGGTTGATGGGAGGTGTGAGCTTCCAAATTTTTGTTATAACCCTTGTTTGAGTAGATTTGATGCAAAGTTAAATCTATGGCTATGTAAGATAGATTTGAGGAAGTACACAATATGGAACACATGTTGGAGGTGTTATTTTGTAGATTTGGGCTTTTGAGTTGTCAAGATTTGTTGGGTTTATTGCAGATCTGAAGCATGCAAAATTTGGGTCAAGAGGGTTTTCTTGGATTGAGCTTTCATATGAGGGTTTTGTAGAGAAAATTTCATGGACAACCTCTTGAGACAAAATAGACCTCACCATTGGATCTAGGATGGTCAAGAAAAAAAGATTGATATAAAATTTGCCCTATTTTGGAAAAGTTGGAAAACATGAAAAAATAATTTAGCCATACAATCGGACGGCCTCCAATTTCGCCAGTTTTAAAATAAATAAAAAATAAAATATAAAATATATAACTTTGCAAAATATTTTTTTAAAGGTTACCCCCCTTCCCCTTGCTCTTGTCATGTCAACGTTGGGCATTGATAATACCGGCTCATGTGGGGTATTCTAACCCCATCAACACTGGTAATGCTAGCCACCACCATCGACTGCTAGGTCAGTGGGACTTTAGGCCCTTGGTTCCAGCCTTAGTCGACGGTTTTTCTAGAGTGTATCTTGTGTTATCTTATGGCTTGTCTATTTTGATATGTGCATTATGGTTTCTTGCAAACATACTTTTCTCTCATGGGGTTATGTAGGAAATGGATTAAGATTGTGGATATAATACACTATTTCCTAACAAGTGGTATCAGAGCTATAATGGTTGATGGGAGGTGTGAGATTCCAAGTTTTTATTATAACCCTTGTTTGAGTAGATTTGATGCAAAGTTGAATCTATGGCTATGTAGGATAGATCTAAGGAAGTACTAGATATGGAACACATGTTGCAGGTGTTATTTTGCATATTTGGACTTTTGGGTTGTCAAGATTTGTTGGGTTTATCGCAAATCTAAGGCATGCAAAATTTGGGTGAAAAGGGTTTTCTTGGATTAAGTTTTCATATGAGTGTTTTGTAGAGGAAATTTCATGGATGACCTTTTGAGACAAAATAGACCTCACGATTGGATTCAGGATGGTCGAGAAATGGAGATTGATATAAAATTTTCCCTATTTTGGAAAAGTTGGAAAAAATGCAAAAAATATTTAGCCATACGATCGTATGGCCTCCAATTTCACCAGTTTGTAAAATAAATTAAAAATTAAAAATTAAACTTTGCGAAATATTTTTAAAAAGGTTACCCCTCTCCCCCCGCCCTTGTCATGTCAACGTTGGGAGTTGACAATATCGGCCCATGTGGGGTATTCTCACCCCACCAGCATCGGTAATGCTAGCCATCATCATCGGTTGCTAGGTCAGTGAGACCTTAGGCCCTCAGTCCCACCCTTGGTCTGCGGTTTTTCTAGGGTATATCTTTTGTTATCTTATGGCTTGTATATTTTGATCTATGTATTATGGTTACTTGCAAACATACTTTTCTCTCACGGGGTTATGTAGGAAATGGATTAATATTGTGGATATAATACACTATTTCCTAACAATTGGTATCAGAGCTATAATGGTTGATGGGAGGTGTGAGCTTTCAAATTTTTGTTATAACCCTTGTTTGAGTAGATTTGATGTAAAGTTGAATCTATGGCTATGTAGGATAGATCTGAGGAAGTACAAGATATGAAACACATGTTGCAAGTGTTATTTTACATATTTGGGCTTTTGGGTTGTCAAGATTTGTTGGGTTTATCGCAAATATGAGGCATGCAAAATTTGGGTCAAAAAGGTTTTCTTGGATTGAGCTTTTATATGAGGCTTTTGTGAATAAAATTTCATGGATGACCTCTTGAGAAAAAATTGACCTCATCATTGGATCCAGGATGGTCGAGAAACGAAGATTGATATAAAATTTTCCCTATTTTGGAAAAGTTTTGGAAAAAATGCAAAAATAATTTAGCCATACGATCGTATGGCCTACAATTTTTCCAGTTTGTAAAATAAATAAAAAATAGAACTCTATGAAATATTTTTTTAAAGGCTACCCCCCTCCCCCCTCCCTTGTCATGTCAGTGTTGGGTGTTGGAAATACCGACCCATGTGGGGTATTTTGACCCCATCGACACCGATAATGCCAACCACCGTTGTAGGCTGCTGGGTCAGCGGGACCTTAGGCCCTCGGTCCCAGCCTCAATCGGGTGGGGCCCAACACATAAAGGCATAAACAAAAATTAAATCACCTATTAACATTTAAAAAAAAATGCCACTTTCAAGGTTTTTCAAAATTTAAAAGAATTTAAAACTCTTTTGGAATCCGTTGTCCAAACCCATTGCCACTCCTCTTGGTGGTACCACCCAGCTAGGCCATCGATGCACCACCCAACTAGGCTACTTACATGCCACCATCGGTGGCGGCACCATCGGCCAACGACCAGTTGTTGCACCTATAAGGAAAATTGGAGGACTTATTTTCAAAAAGGCTTAAATTTCACCTAGGATGTAGGATTTTTGACTTCTTATACTCATTGGAAAGGTGGTTCCAAGAACTATGTAGTGGTGTAAGTTTGGTTCCTCGAGCTTCTTCTTTTTTATTAGTTTTGGGGGCCCGAAAGTCAAATGTTCTTAGTTTCACAATTTTAAGCATAACTTTTGCATACATAATCAATTTTTTTATTTTGAATAGGTGTTGGAGAGAATGTACAACGTACTACATAGTGGATTGGGTAGATTATTAGTTTGTGGTGTAGGATGAGGATTGTATTTGTTTGATCACTTGTAGGATCCTGAGAGTCAAGGTTTGATTGTGTGAGCATCCAGATGAGTTAAGAGGCGAAACCTTGAGGGAGTACATGCTTGTATATGATACTTATGATGGTACAGTTGATTATTAGTTTGGTGCTTCTTAGTAAAGGTTTACAGGTTTTTTTAAGTGTTGGACTTTGATGGTAACAGGTACACAGGTTGTCTTCAATTTTGAGGACATGGATTAACATGAGTGGAGATTTGGAGTCTCATATGGGTGATAGTTGAGTGCAAGTATAATGTTGGCTTTGATTACGGTGTCATAGATATTCAGGTACATTTGAGCATTGGCACAACATGATCATGTATGTGGTTGTTTGTTGGTGATTTGGCTTAGTGTTAGGAGGTTTCTCTTATCTCCTTGATGCTTGATCAGTTCTTTTACTATGGTTACTCATTTGTGATCTGTGGAAAATCAGATCTGAGATTGATTTTGTGTTTGAGTCTTGTTGTATACAGGATTATCTTATTTGATATCTCGGTTTGTAGGTTATTAATGTGGTAATGATCTTGCATGCTTCATTCTTTGGGATCTATGAGTTATGCAAGTTGTGAATTAGCTACCTATTTTCTTAGTGGGATGACTCAGATGTGGATAGTCTATATCAACAAGATTGATTCAATGTTGATGCATACATTGTTAGTTGGCCTTGTATGTGGTAATTTGTGCATTGGTATGTTGCTTTGAGATGAGAGGATGTATGATTAGAGTACCTGATTAGTCAGTTGATGGGACTTGTAGCATATGGTTTTATCACGATGTCATGATAGCTTGGTTACTTCATTGGTTACACTTTTTAGTGGGAGCTTTTGATAGTGATGACTTGGCGGTGTAGGATTGGTTCCTGACCGTTTGATGGTGGTTGTATATCTTGGCTTGGAGATTTTGGTTCTACTTGGTATTTTTGAAATTTCAATTGTTTGTGTGGACCTAGATGATCTTCATGGAGGATATGGTTGTCATGATTCCATGTGTATCTTGGTATCACAATTCAGGAGGAGTTGTTGGCAGTGACATGATTCATCATTAGAGATGGTTATCTTCATGTGATTGGAGATGTTGGTTCTCGGTTTAGAGCTTTATTGATATTATGTCATGGTTTACTCTTGATGCTAACTTAGATTTTTGGCATGATATGGGTTCTCTTGAGATCAAGATGTATGCATTGTTGCATGTGATCTCCTAGGATGAAATGGTTAGATCATGATGTCATGTTGGGTTCTTGATTCTGTGGTTGGAGCTTTGACATTGATCTTGTTGGTTCTCTTGGTATTGAGTACATTGGTCATTTACTTGGGAGCTTCATGAGGATGTTGTGTTACATTTAGATCTTACCACAAATTGATCAGTTGGAGGTGCTTATGGATACTTGGAAATGTGGGCAAGATTGGAGATCTCTTGTGATTAGAGACATTTGCTTGAGATGGTTACTCTTTGAGGGTTTTAGCAAGAAGACCGAGGAGCTTTCACCTAGATATAGACGTGAGTTCATGATGAACTGATAGATGAGATTTTTCTTGGAGTGACTCATGATGACTTGGTTATCTTGGAGGAGCATTCTCATTCCCCACTCTTGGTCTACTCAGTAGTGATGCAATACAAGGTGGCTCCCAACTTCATCAAGAGGTTAAGATCCTTCACATGGTCATAAGAGGCATCTAACAAGATTAATATGCTTACACAAATTCAACTTATCACCAAACACTCTCGAAAGGCTTCTAAGCCTCAAACATACTTTTTAGTGAAATATTTTGAAGAAGGTCGTACCAAGACCTAAAAAACATCAAGTTAGTCTTCCCACATAACCTAAACAACAATCCCTCCAGGTTTCAATTGACTTCTTTGCAACAACATAGCAAACCAATAGACTGCCCTGCCTTTAGGCTACTCAATTAGCCCCCTTTTACAAAGGAAGTCCTTCACAAACACCTGCTTCTCCCTCAAACACATAAAACAATCTTTGTTCACGGATCAAAACACCATATTTTCCAGTTTGTTTGCCACTCCAAGGTTTTCCTACCATTGATATCACAAACCCTCATTCTCAAAACAAATACCAAGGGTTTTATAGGAAAACCTATCTCCAAGGTTCCTACAACCAATATAATGATTCAAACACCCCACATATAGCTTGCACACACTCATTAACCCTTCACATAGGCCAATATCTCAGTAATTCATCATATCCATCACCCTACAACTCAGTTTCTCTTATAAATGACTCTACCCAGCCCTAGGGCCTCACCTCCAAGCCATCAAAACACTTTATTTGACTCCTAGCACCTATGGACATCTAGATTAACATAATTCATTCCATTCCTCCAAGTAACATGAAACAAAATTAGGAGGAATGAATTCTACATTAATAAAACTTCAAACTCAGACCTTGCTGGCCTGTCACAGACAGTCTCAAGATTTTGGTGAGATCTTCCTCTAAAATTACAAAAATATCCTAAAACCAATGAGAAAAGAAGATTAAAACATATTTCCACAATGTTACATAAGTTTTAGACCATTAAGAACCTGTACGGAACCATATAGTATCAAGAAAGAGTGAAAAACACATAAAAATTGCTGCAAACGTTGGTTTCTTTATTGGAAGTGCTTTCAAAAATGATTCAACAACCCTCATTCAAGCCTCTTGAGGCCTCTTTATACCTTTTCAATTCAAAAACTACCTTTCAAATGTCCACAACCAACTTTTGATCTCCTTGACCCTTCATATTCTCCTAAAATTACAAAATGACAACTTTTATGCATTAACAACTTTACATCTTTTTGCACTTTTTGATCTTTGAACTCCAAACACCCAAATACATGGAAAATGGTCTTTGTATACCTTATTAAACATGATCAAAACTTTAAAACCCCTAAACACACCTAGACTCACCCAAAATTCACCTTGTAACATTATTACCATATCAGATTGTGCATCATGGTTGTAGGTGCTCCTACACCATACAACCCCACTGGAAAAAACTCATGCCTCATGAGTTGAGGCTGACACCACCTTGCCCAAGCTTCATTGAGATACCATGGATTCAGAATCCATTGCCATTGCTCCATGTCTTGTGCTCCATACTGCCCTACATTTGTGACTGTGTGTATGTTTGAAAATGACTGTGGGTTTAGATTCGGACCTGATGTCTGCCCCATTTCCATACCTTGACCAAAACCTGCTTGTTTCCCTACATCTTTCCTTGCACACAAAAAATCATTAGTAGTCTCATACACTATCCTCTTCCCTAGGTCAATTCCTTGCTTACAACTTCCCTATTTTCCTTGTCCTTGCCTCACTATCTTATCAACATTCCCTGTCACTATCTTGGAAGACTTCCCAACCACTGTACCTACAAGTTTCACTTGTCTTTCATCTTTATTTACAACCACAGGAAACTCTATGGTTCCTATCATTATAGTGGTATCCAAATTCACCATCAAATCACACTTTACCCCGGTTTTTGCTCTCACACCTGCAAATAAACCAATCTTGTTGTCTTCAAGCCTTAAAGGCTCTCTTTGACCAAAAATGACAACCTTAGACTTACCCTTATCTCTTCTATTTCCCTGCAAAGGAGTTAACTTAAAGCTCTTACCATCCTTCTTGATAGTATAGGTGTTTTCTCTACCATCATACATAGACCTTCTGTCAAACTGTCATGGTCTCCCCAATAGAAAATGGCAGCAATCCATTGGTAATACATCACATAAGACCTTATATTTGTACTCCACAATCTAGAAATATACATATGCTTGTTCATTCACCACTAGAGTTTGACTATCATTCACCCAAGAAGCTGTATATGGTGCTACATGAGGTATCTTCTCTAAATTCAACTTGTGTACCATATTCCTAGACACACTTTACCTTTGCATTTGCATGAAGTTCTAAATAGACTCCTTCTTTGACTCATGTCTTCCTCCTTAGGTTCCTGCAATAAAGTTATTATTATCATAAGGGATTCTCCCACCTTTGGATCAACAAGAGTACTTGAACCTTCACATTCTTCCTCTTCGACCAGTTGTGTTCTTCTTTCACCCTTCCTATCATCACCTGATGTTGAAACTTGGTTTTGAGGACACTTGAAAGATGGGTGTCCAAATTCATTGCATCTATAACACCTAACTGAAAACTCATTGAAATCTCTTCTTTGCCTGGATTTTGTCCTTCCACCTCTCCATCCTCCTCTAAAATCAGCAACGTGTTCATCTCTTTTATTTGGTTCTTCTTGATTTTTAGTTGCTTGCTTTGGAGTAGAAAAATATCCTCTTCCTCTCATGGTGTTGCCTCTTCCTCTTACTATTTTCTCTTGTCTTCTCTTTATCTTCTCTTCAGCCTTCAATTCCTTTTTATAACATTCCTCTACATTTCTCGGACTAGTCAAAGCCAACTCATCCTGTAGATTCATTCTCAAGCCACCCAAGTGCCTAGCTATTTTCTCATCTTCATTTTCATTGTGGTTAGACCTCATACTCAATCTATAAAATTTCCTCAATGTAGGCCTTGGTTGTTGGCACTATAGGCAAGAAGCCCCACTAGTTCACCAAGGATCCTCCCCTTAACACCAGGGAAAACAAACTCCATTGTTGACGCAGTAGAGAAAGACTCCGTGAGGTTTGAACCTTGGTTGTTGGCTCTACAGGCAAGAAGCCCCACCATTTCACCAAAGGGTTGCCCCTCCTTTCTACATGATACTTATAACTAATGTTATAAATATTTATGTAGGTATTAATTTATGATGTGATTTCCTTGGTATGGCTATCTATCATCCCCTTGTGTGTTGGAAATTGTTAGAATCTATAAAAATTTAAGTATGAGGGGTTTATGCTTAATTTCCTAAGTGTTTTTTAGTGTTTTTCAAAGTTGTGGACTTTTAGAATTTCATTTGATGTAATTTCTTTAACTTGTTTTCTAATGCCCTTTCCCATTTTCCTTATTAAATTTTCATCATTGGGGTATCATAACTCTTCCTCCTTTGATATTGCTCCCATTGCAACATGATCTTTAATCCTCAATCATTTTAGCTAAAATGCCCAAGTCCTTTATTTTCTACTAGGTAATCAAGTTTCCCTTCCCAAAGTACCTCTTCCATCTTTGCTTGCTATCTTGATCTTTTCTTTCAAAAAATTTCCTCAGTGTTTCAGATTTGGAATTCCTTCAAACTTTCCTTGACCCTTCAAAATCTATCAATATAGGTTTGCATCCCCTTTAGAGTCAAACTTATGTACTTCCCTCTCCCTTCATGCCTCTTTCCAAAAGTCTAACTTTCCTTATATTTATTATCTTGTTGGACTTCCCTCCATTTATTTTACTTAAGGGATGATTTCCTTAGTACTCCTTATCCCCAAATCTTGAGAAAGAAAAAGTGTTTATTGTCTCAACTTCAACCTAGATACCCAAATATTAAAGTAGAAAATATTAAGTGTTGATGTTAAAAAATTTGAATGTTCAAGAACCTATTGAAACTCTAACATGGTTCCATGGAGGCCAAAACCTCTAACCTAAAGATAATTTGTGAATGGGTGTCAATAAGCTCATAGTTCCTTGGATTTTATGATATGGTTCTAATAAGGACTAAATCATTGAAAACTTGAAACAAAGAGGGATGATGGAGAAAGAAAATAAGTTTTAAATGTTTCATGGTTTCTAAGTTTTCAAGCCATGTAAAAGGGTGGCATAATTCAATTTTTTTCCATTCAAAGGAAATCTGGAAGGAAGAAGAATTTCCAAAGACACAAGAAGAGCCTATATGTTCAAGGAAGTAATAGTTCGTCCAAGGAAAGTGATGAAAGTTTTTTTGAAAGTGATAGAGAAGAAATTCCCTTCATGACCATGGAAACAAAAGAAGAAGCTTCAAGGTGAAAAGACAAAGGGAATGAAGAGATAGAAAGAGAGCAAGATACTATAGTAGATCTTGAGGAAGAACTTAATATTGCCATAGATTAAACCAAAAAGACTCAAGAAGTAGAATTCAAAGTTGAAAGATCAAATTCAAGAAGAGGGTGAAAAGTATGGAAAGATAATTATGAACTTAAAGACTCAAGAAGAAGAAGCCAAAGCATTGAAGATGTTTTAAAAGATCAACTAAAAGAAAATGAATTGGAATGTGAGAAGCTTGAATCTAAAATCATTTCTTTGAGGAAGGAGCTAGAAAAGACTAAAGTTTAGCTCAACAAGAACATTAAGTTTGATAAAATTTGAAAAATTAGAAGACCATATCAACTCAGAAAGATCACCATTTATCAAAAGCGGCCTTGGTTTTGATGGAAAAAGTTCACAAACTTCAAAGAAGTTGGAAAGTAATAATTATGATGCAACCCTCAAAAGTTCCAAAAAAATGAAGTGAACAAAGAGGAAAACAAGGAGGATAAATCCTCATAGCTTCAAAGAACTGATAAGGACAACCTCAAGTGGTCCTTTCCTCAAAGGAAGCCGTGCAGAACTAGGTTTCAATATTCTTTATGTGGTTATTATTTTTCATGTAATCAATTTGGGCATAAAGCAGTAAACTATAGAGTTTGCACAATGAATGATTTTGAATTCAAAAAGAGGACTTATAGTTCATTTTCTCCTCGAATGTATTATAACATCATATGTCATAAGTGTAACATCCTTTTTCCTTGAATATTCCTTCTCTCCATTTATTTGTAAGAGTGAATATCAACAACAAAATATTTCAATGAGCATGAGTGAGAGTTCGGGTTTTATTTTGGGAGAAGGCACATTTGAGAGTGAAGTGAGTGCAAATGATGACGATGAGTCAAATTGCGTCAAGGTTTCGTAGGTGGATATTATTCCTTTCACAGTCCTTGTGTTTGGTGGTTGGGCGTTACAAGAGTTTGGGTTGTTGCGGGAGGGATTTATTTTCCTTTCTTACAGCTTGCAGGTGGTTGAGGGAGTTTGTCGAGGTCGATGCTCTGAGTTGTGGCTCTACCTTTGGCCTTTCCCTGCGGTGGGTGTTGTTGTGGAGGTTTCCCAACCTAGTGCATTCGTTGTTGGATTTTTCATGGATTCCAAGTGGCGGTTGGTCCTTCCTGTTTCATCTTTTGGCTTGGAGCCTTTATGGGTCAATTGTTGGCCTCTATTTTGTCTTGGCAATGCAGCTCAGGTGGGGAGATATTTCTCTTGCTGCTTTCATGGGTGTTGTGAGGGCTCTTCTTGTTTTTGGGCCTTGGTTTTGTGTTCTTTGGTGGTTGCTTTTGTGGGAGTGGGGGTTCCCCTACATCCTCTAAGCTTGGATTCTATCCCTTGATCAGTTTTGAAGATCTCTTGTGGTTGGGGGTTTCTTTTGTTCTTTTTCCTTTGGCCAATTTTTGGCCTTGGTGTTATGTTGGTTTTTAGGGGATCTCCTCTTGCCCCTGTGTTGTCCTTTTTTCTTTGGCTCTCTGTGGGAGTTGTCATGTACCCCTCCTAGCTTCTAGGATTTTCTTTTTTTAAGGGGCTTGGTTTGTTTACATGGCAACGAGGTATCTGCTGGTGATTTCCTTGGCTGGATGCTTGCTCTTTATTGGTTCTTTTAGTAGTTGCGGTTGCCTTTCCTCATGTTGAAGATACCTTGAATCCCCTTTGGTAGGTGTTGTTTTTTTGGTTGAAGGGTCAATTTTTGGCTTTGTTAAGCCTTATTAGATTATATTTTCTTGGATGTTGGCTCTCATATTTGTGTTATGTAGAGGGTTTTCTTCCCTCTTTTGGGCTTTAAAATTTGATTTACAAGGGGTGTGTTCTTCCAAACGACTGAGCTCTTTCAAATGGTTATGCTAAAGGTTCAAAAGTTTCTTCTCTCAAGGTTGTTGGTTGAGGAGTGTTCTTTTTCTTCTTCAATGCTCTAGTTTACTACTATTCCAAAGGATGTCATGTCTTTCCTTTCTATGGGTGTAGTTTCTTTCTATCGGATTCTACAATTGATGTCTTCTATGGAGGTGGAGACTACTCCTTTTGAGGTGGAGAGCGGTGTTGTGGATCTGGTGGGAAGTTCTATGTTTTGTGGCAAAGGTTCTTTTCATCCTTTCCTATAAAGGGGGGCCCTCTCCTATTAAGGTGGAGGTTGGGTTGGTGTTTCTAGCTAGTTGGTGCTATGAGAAGGCTAAAGCTCTTCAGTGTTTAATTTTGATTTTTAACTTCCCTATTGAGGTGGGGAGTTTGGATTCGTTGGGTGTTGATGTTAAGTGTTATGATACAATCTAGTTGTTACAGGCTAATGGTTGCTTGGTTGACTCGGATAGTTTTTTTTCCTATTAGGATTTTAGGTCCCTTTCTTTCTTGGGTTTAATGTCTCGATCAAAACCTTGTTATATAGGGTTCAAGGTCCCTTCAAAACCTTTGTGCAACTAGTCTTATTTTTTTTTTTTCTATTTGATGTTGTTATTATTGGGTTGCTTATGGTCTGTGTTTTATCTTTTAGCAGCATGTTTTTCTTGGTTTGGATTTTAGGTCCCTTCAAAACCTATTTGTAAAGGGTTTCGAGTCTCTTCAAAACCTATTTTTCCCATATAATCAAAAAAAAATTGGGCATACAACACATTTTTGCAGAACTATTTTTCCCAAGCCTCCGAAATAAAATAAGGAGAAGGATGTTTGTGACAAGAAATTGATTATCAAAAGGCAAAAATTTACAAAGAAGAAGAAATAGAGGAAGAAAATGAAAATTGAGAAATTGAGCAAAGAAATATGAAGAATCCATCAAGTCACCACCCAAGACACCATCTATATTTGTTCAAAATAATTATCCTAAAGATATAATTATTGGAGAAAAAGACACAAAAATTCAAACATGAAGAAGACTTTCCAATACAATAGAACATGAAAATTTGTGTTTGCTTTCCAAAGTTGAACAATAGAAATTTTCAAAAGAAAGTGAAGAAAAATATTGGCTCAAGGCTATGGAGGAAGAATTGGATCAAATAGAGAAAAATGAAACTCGAGGCTTGTCCCAAGACCTAAGGACAAGAACGTCATTGGAACCAAGTGGGTTTTTTGAAACAAACTAAATGAAGATGGGGAAGTCACAAGGAACAAGGCAAGACTTGTGTGCAAAGGCTATGCACAAGTCGAAGGAATAAAATTCGAAGAAATTTTTTCTCCTATTACATGATTAGAGGCTATCAAAATGTTCTTATATTTTGCAAGTTTCAAAAATTTCAAAGTTTATCAAATGGATGTCAAATTAACCTTTCTCAATGGAAATATGGAAGAGGAAGTGTACATTGAACAACTTGAAGGATTCATTCTATCAAAGAATGAAGATTATGTTTGTAGATTGAAGAAGGCTCTTTATGGACTAAAGAAAGCCCCAAGGGCTTGGTATTCAAGATTAGACAAGTATCTTCAAGAGCAAGACTTCAAAAGAGGAATGGTGAATAAGAACCTATATATCAAGAATGAAGGACATAATTTATTGATTATTGTGGTATATATTGATGGCATCATTTTTGGGGGTAACAACGATCAAATGTTTTGATGCAGGAGCATCTAGGGTGTAAGAGAAATCTTGCATCCAAAAAAAAATGTTATTTTGATTTTAGTTAGGTCTAGTGAATAATTTTAAGGGCCAAAAATGACAAGATTACTTACTATGTTTAGTAATATTGGAAAAGCTAAAAATAGCAAGTTTCTATTTTTAGTAAGTTTAGTAAATTGAGAGAGAAAGTAATTGAGCAACAAGTAAAGTTGGAGTATGTTGCTACAAAGGACCAAATTGCAGATATTTTTACAAAGACTCTTCCAAAAGAGACTTTTGAGTACGTGAGGTAGAAATTGGGAGTGATGTCACTCTAATCCATTCACTAATTTCTTCAAGAGAAGCATGTATTCAAGGGGAGGTATTCATTATCTTATTCAATTATCCCTGGATACCCTTTGCCATTGATGTCAAAGTGGGAGGAGTAGAGTCAAGGGGAGCAATTTAGACAAGGGAGAAGTATAATCCCATTGTATTTCAAGATCATTTCGTTATAGGGTTTCCATCAATGAAAAAAGGGGAGATTGTTGAAAATTTGATTGTCATTGATGTCAAAGGGTCGACTTGGAGTTTCATTTTGTAAAATTAAATTTGAATAACTTGGAGAAGCCCCTTGGAGCCGCCTCACTTAGAGGAATTTTTTGAAAAAATAAAATAAAATAATTTTGTATTTAAAAAAGGGGGTTGACCCCCTAGAGTGGTGTGCCCAATTTGGACAAGGAAAAACTAATAAATATAAATAAATTATTCATGTTGGCCGACCTATTTTGGGGAGTTGCAATTCTTGGATGAAGAACCACTTGAATGTGTGTAAATAAATGTGTTTTGGAGGACATTCAATCATCAATTCAATTGCAATATTATTCCAATTAAGAACAAATTTACTGGTGCATGAAGAGAAAAAAGAAAGATTTATTGCATATATTATCTATTAAAATTTGAGAAGATTTATGAGACTCATTTGATCTTATTGGAGTGAAAACATGAAGGAACATCATTGAAGATTCATGTGAAAATATTGCAGATATGTGAGATTACTTTGAAGATCATATTGTAGATTTGAGTAGAGGATTGCGAGTAGAGATTCAAGGCATATTTATGTAAATAAGAGGACAATTTTTTTAGAACTCTTGAAGGGATCTAGGGCAGATCCAACAACACTATAATTAATTTGTATTTTGAAGGTTGATGCCTTCTAATTTGCAAGATCCAGAGGTTGGAGACTCATTTTGAAGAGATTGGAGTCTCTTGTTGATTTGGTTCTCAGTGAAGGGGATTGGTGTCTCTTGTGGGTTGGTTCATATGAATTTGTAAGAAGTTTCCTATAAAAGTGATATTTTGTCATGGTTTTCTCCTAGAAGGGTTTCCATGTAAAATCATGTCTACATCTTGTATTCTCTATTGTTAGATCTTGCTTGTGTGGATACTTTGATTATTGCTTTATGATTGCCAAAGTTATAAATTGAAAATTTTGGTCTTATACTGATTCACCCCCCTCTCAGTATAAGATTGTGTGTTTTCTTCAGTTTATAAAAAACAAAAATCCCTAACATAGCAAGTAAAGGGAAAATGATGTGAATATTTTAATTATATAAAGGGTGCCAATGTATAGTACAATTCCAATACCATAGTAAACCCTACCTACCCTCCTAAAATTTCAAAAATTCTATTAGTGGCTGATAGCCATTTATAACCACCAAATTTGATTTTGTAAGTGCCCAAAAAGCATATTTTAATTGAAAGGGCACAAATTTAGGCAACAAAATGAATGCAATAAGGGCATGCCCTAATTAATATGATAATTGATGTTGAAGATTTTGATAATTCACATGCCATATTCGAACCACATATCCAAAAAAAATTGTGGGAACATTTTAGCTACATCACACAATCAAATCTAGAGGGCATTAGTTCTTAAAATGATGGAAATTTTGAAATGGGTGATCTTCTCACATTTATAAGTTTGTTTATGAACATTGAGAGGATATTTTATACACAAAGAATTAATGTTAATGAAAATTTGAACATGATGATCTTTGTAATACTATATGACCACATTTCCTCTCTCATTTTTGAATACCTAGGCTAGATATCTATAAATGCATTTTATTTCTCATTCTAAGGGTTGGTTGATCTAATTGTTTGTAGAACATGCATGCATAGATTTTTAGGGCTCTAAATTTATTTTTTAGTTTTTCATTAGAGTAGTTTCCTCAAAACTTTTAGAGAGGTAGCTATTAAAGCATATACTTGTAAATAAATGCCTCAGTCAATTATCAGAATTTAGAGAAATTTCTAGGTATTGAAGTGTAACAAGACCTCATTCCTGCAAGGTTTTTCTCTCACTACATCTTATGGTGTTATTGTAATAAAAAATTGATAAATTTTAAATTATTTTACTACATTACAATTTGTTATCTATGATGGTCTTTTTATTATTATAGATGAATATATGCAAGTTTAGTGAAGGATTATTAATTAGATATGGTTGTTATTATATCATACCTCTCGTGTAATTTATTCTTTTCTATTTAATGGTTGAATATGATTTAATGACCCAATAAGGTACTAGTTTTGAAGACTTTCGACCCTTGATATACTTTAAAATCAACCAAAAAAATCATAGGTAATTTAGGATTAGAAATATATTTCTTTCTAGTTCATGATTTATTAGTTAACCAAGGAGAATTATTTCTGAAATCCATTAGATTATTTATTCCTATTGATCATGTTAACTTTCTTGCATATTTTACTCCTTACAATAATCCTCATATCATTTATATATAGTTATTATGTAGATAGTTATACTTGAATTAGTGACAACATTTTGGGTCAATATTCATTTGGGTATAAATGTTTATTATTCTTGGTTGTTCATTTTGTTTGATTTAACTATTTATTACGAGATACCTCTAGTGAAGAGGAAAAAGAAAGTATTAATTAATTTTTAATAACAAATTTTATGTAGTAGATTATGTTGAATGAAAAAAAAAAGTGAGACAGTTTGAATGTTGTGTCTTCACGTGAAGTGACTTAAATTTATAAAATATTTATTGAAGTTGAAGAATTAGATTTGAGTTAGGTTTTTTATTCAATCATGGAGGAGTATATAAAAATTTATGGCGCAAATGGGTTACATACTTTGGATGAACTAGAGAATTTACATAATTTGGCCTAATTTGAGGTTACACGTGAACTTGCAAAATTTAACTTGGTGTTCAAGAGGATATTCTTCTTGATACTAAAATGTGTGTAGGTTTAGATATTCATCATGCTACTAGTGAGCTTGAAGCTATTTTTTCTCATATGGTTGAGAATAAGAATGACTCCTACTTTTTGGGTTGTCATGTTTTGATCATTGTTTTGACCTCTTGTAGCATGGTGATTAAAGCATTAACAATTTGTATGTGCTTGCATGCATGAAATAGTTTTTTTGTTGTCAGTTGGTGGATACAATTGTGGCTTGAAGTAGATTAGCTTATTCAATAGGCTTGTCTTTCATAGAGGCAAGTGGATGCAATAGTTATTTAATGGACTTGCATGAATCTTCTTTGTAGGGTCTAACCTATAATTATATTTTAAGTTGTGTTTTTTTAGCCATATATTCATCCTTTGAGCTTTCATGTCATTGGTTGTATGTTGTCCTTCCCTATACATTGTTTTTACCTATATTCTATGTGCTTGTGTATTCATAATTTTTTTTATCATGGTGATCTATAAGTTGGTCTTAGTATTTATTTTTATTGTTCCCCATTTTGGTAATGCTCATGGAGATAGGTAGATTTTGACTATGCCAGTAAGTGACACATGTACCTAGATAGAGCTTGTTGGGACCAAATTCTTCCATGCCAATTTTTTCTTCAGTCCCTTCCTTTTATGTGTCTAACACCTTTTGACCAAATAAATATAATCAATCTAAAATATATATTTTGGTCTTCGTTTATGATTTTTTAATCTTGGTATGGTTCTTTTTATCCCCTCATGTGTTGGAAATTATCAAAATATATAAAATTCTAAGTATGAGGGCTTTGTTTTAGATTTCTTAAGTGTTTTCAATGTTTGCTTTTAAATTTTCCTTTGATGTCATGCCTTTCACTCATTTCCCAATGTCCTCACCCATTTACATTACAAAATTTTCATCATTGGGGTATCAAACTCCTTCCTTCAATGATACCACCCCCATCGTATCTTGACCCTTGATCCTCGATCATTTCCACTAAAATACCTTAGACCTTTGGTTTACACTAGTTTTTCGAGTTTCCCCTTCCCAAAGTACCCCTTACATATTTTCTATGCTATCTTAGTCTTTGCTATAAAAAAATTGCCTATGTTTTGGTCTTGGCATTCCCTTCATACCTTCCTTGACCATTTGAAATTTTCCAATCCCTTTGCATTCTCCTTTGGAGTTAGAATTTTGGACTTCTCTCTCCCTTCATGCCTCCCACCAAATTCCCACTTCCCTTATATTCTCCTTTGGAGTTAGAATTTTGGACTTCCCTCTCCCTTCATGCCTCCCACCAAATTCCAACTTCCCTTATACTTATTGGCTTGTCAAAATTCCCTCCATTAACTTTCCTTAAGGGATGATTTCCTTAGTACTCCCAATCCCCAAACCTTGACAAATTAAAAGTGTTTGATGTCTCAAGTTTAAAAGGTTGCCAAAATATTTGACAAGAAATAAATAATAAAAGAATAAATATTAGTGTCAAATGTTTTGAAGGTTCGGGAACCTCTTGAATATTTGACATGGTTCCATGAAGGCAAAAAAAATCTAACTTTAAGATAGTGTGTGAATAAGTGTCAACAAGTTCACAATTCCCTGAACTTTTTGACATGGTTTTAGTAAGGCCCTAATTACCAACAAAATGAAACAAAGAGGGATGAAGGATAAAGTGACTAATTTGTATATTTGGTTTGTGAGTTTATAAACCATGTGAAAGTGTGACATAGGGGAGAGGACCCAGTAGTTGAGCACTCTAACTTCGCGCTTCTAATTATCCTACGTGGAAATTTCAAATCACTCCCAATTTTTTACAACTTACTTGGCAAGTCCCCTGCTTATAGCTTTCATTGTAGGGCCACATCAACATGCTTTTTGTCAAGATGTAGTTGACCAATACTTGTGCGTTCACATCATGGGTAGTTGAGCGTTGATGTGGCATCACATGATTGGTTGCTTTTTAGATCAAAAGAATACATTTTGTTTAATTATGGGTAGTCATGTCACAACTATTGATCATTATATAAACAACTACTATCACAACTATTGGAAATTATATAAATAACTACTATCACAACTATTGAAACATGCTCAACTAGTGGACAATATAAAATGGTTCATAAAAAACAAAATGATTTAATATAATAAATAAAGAGAAAATAAAGTGAATATTTTAATTGCAAAAGTGCACCCCAATAAATCCTACCAACTTTCCTGCAATGCCTAGAATTTCGTTAGTGGCTAATAAGCCTCTACAACGACCAAATTTTATTTTGCAGGTGCCTTGAAAGCATACTTTAATCAAAAGGGTGCGAATCTAGGTATCAAAATGAATGAAATGGGGGTGGGCCCTCATTAATGTGATAGTTAATGCTATAGATAAAATAAATCACGTCTCTTGCAATATATTTAGGAGATTTAATGGGCCCATTTTGGCTACACATGATCAAATCTAGAGGTTGTTAACATTCAAAATAATAGTGAATTTGAAGTTGGTGATCTTCTCACATTTCTAGGCGTTTTTATGGATCTCGAGATGATATTTTATTTATACATAGAGAATTAATATTAATGAAATATTGTGCATGAAAATCTTGCAATACTGTATGGTCATATTTCCTCCCTTATTTTTGAAAACCCAAGCTGGAGTTTGTAAATAAAATTTAATTTCTCATTGTAGTGGTTGGCTATTATAACTTTTCTTAGAACATGTGTGCACGGAATTCTAGGGTTCAAAATTTATTTGTTAGTCCACCATTAGAATTGTTTGAAAGCAATTTCAAATACTGGTAAGAAAAATAGAGCTAATATTCTTAAATATGATAATTGTTTGAATCTAAAGAAATTGTTTGATTACATAATTGATTTAGAAGAACACTTTAATATGGAGATATTATTGATCTTGGTAGAGTAAAGTTTTTGGTAGAAAAAACTTAAAGAGAAATAGAAAAGGAAAACCTAGTATTAAAAAATGGGATAGGGTGGTATATACATTGGAAATCAAAACTTATTCATACAAATTATCAATTTGAGCTATTGAAAAGTTACATAACTTAAGTAACCATAAGATAAGTTCATCACAAAGAAAATAAAGGGAAATTGGATAGATATATCAATGGCTCCAGATCTAGGAAGAGTTAAGTATATCAAATATGCAATCTATTGATGAAGAATACCAAATATATGTAAAGGATAAAGATAAATTGAACAAAACACCCAAAATAGAGCAAGAAAAATAGGTGGACGATTCCCAAGAGCAATATATCATGGTAGAGATAGAGAAGCATACAATGATGTAGTAGAGTCAAAAGATGATAATACAAGTAATCACAAATATAGATATTATTCAAATAGAAAGAAAGGTATATATGATTATGCTAATTATAGAAGATATGAAAGAAATATAGGAATATATATATATATATATATATATATATATATATGAGTTAATGTGGGGGTCTATCCACAATACTGTGTCCCACTTTTCGGTCAAAGTAGGACATTGAAATTGGGGTTTTCACCAAATTTTTACTTTATGAAATCCATAGCAACTAAACCATTAATAATTTGGAGATGATTTGAACTAGTGATTTGTGAGGATTTGTGTGTAGATTCTAAATATATTTAAAAAATTAAAAATTAAAAAAAATTGTGAATTTTTTACGTAACTTTGTTTTTAAAAGTAAACAACATTTTTTAAAAAGTGATGTTTATGTCATAAGACATAATTTTTTGGATCTTGAATGACGACTTGATTGGAGAGGCACTCTGCAACTGGGGTTTTGGGCCAAAGTGATTGGTGTTAGGCCTCTCGTGTGTGGGTGGAGGAGGCCTAGCCCTCCTCCACACTTTCCTTTGGTGTTGTGTGTACTATTCTTTGGGACTGTCTTCAGTTCTCTCTCATCACTTGTGAGAAAATTCTAATCTCCTGACCTCTCTCATGCAAGGATAGTTGGCTTCTACTTTTTGTGATGGAGGGGGGTACATATCCCCCCGACGACAACCCTATTCCTTAAAATGATAGTTTGACCGACGGTGTGCATGGTAAATCGTTTAGAGATATTGTCGCTGGTAAGAAGATGGTTTACCTGGCAGATGCTAGGTTTATTGTGGAGCATTGCAGTGGTGGCGAAGATGGGGGATGTGGAGGAGGTAAGTGTGCTTCTGAAACCCCTAGGATTGACATCATGTCTTTGAATGTTGATTTATGCAATGTTCTTTTTGAGGAAGATGTTAAACTTAAAAAAGTGAGGATTGTTTTGGTTCTAGTGGATGTTAATAAAACCCCTACAAGAAAATACATGGATTCTTGGTTAGCCGATGTCTGGGGAAAAAAATTAGGGATTCACTTTTCTTATTTCATAATGTTATAAAAAGATTTATATGTCATATTCCTCAAAAATCATGAAACGCAAGCTAGGGTAATCAACGAGCAATTTTGGAATATTGGGAAAATATGTTTAGGGCATTGGCCTGGTCACCAGAAGGCCTAAATGATGAAATTTTGGTCCTGTCAAGCCATAGGTGGGTGGTGGTAAGGAATGTGCTGCTAAGGATATGGAATTTTATTCCCTTGTTGTTAGAGCCCTATGGTCAAGTGCTCAAAATTGATAACACAAAGTCTAACCTCCCACACATAGATGCAAGGGATCTTGTATCCATTCTTCCAGGGGTTGACATCCCCGACATTCTGTTGATTAAATTAGACAATGACAATTTTGAGTGTGCTTTAGAGGTGATTAATGTGTGTTACCTCTATCAGAAGGAAGAGCACATAAGGAAAAGTTGCCCTCTAATTGTTAAAAAAAAAAATGGCCCTAAACCTAACTCTGGGTTTGTCAGCTTTGAACATAACTCTCATGAGGATGTAAATGGAACCCTAGAAATGACATTGACAGGGAAACTAACGACAAAAGCCTGTTCTTGGTAACTCTGGAAATATTATAAACAAAGAATCCCTAAGTGAAACAAATAATGCCAATAAAAAGATAATAGAGAGCCTAAAAGAAGGCTTGGATCTCAACATTGCAATTTTGGAAAATAGGAAAGAAAGCTTGGGGAGGAGCTTTGATGCACAAAAAAATCTAAGCGAAAATCGTGCAATAGGGAGTTGGCCGAGTCAAATTCAATAGATGGAGATGTACTCTTGGATTCGTCTTCTCAATACTTGGAGGAGATTGATGGGTTTCCATATGATAGTAAGGAAACCAATGGCGGTGTTGAAATGGATTACCAAATTGAAAATGAAATTAATGATGAGGAAGCGGCCAAAAATGAAGCTGGGGATAAGGAGGATACCCTCCTCTAAGACATTATCTATCGTAGCGCCTTCAACATTTGACATTTCTCACAGTGTGGACTCCATGGAGAATCCTCCTCTAGAGTCTACTTGTAATATGGTGAATGCTAATGTGTTGGGAGGTAGGAAAAATGCTCAACAATTGGCTTTGGACAAAATTAAAAAGATTGGAATGGAAAAAGGGTCGTTAAATGATGGTGAACCCAGAGACCAAACTTTCATTTTCAAAAATTTTAAGTTATTTGAGACTGAGAGTGATTGCAAGGAGGATTTGGCAGGCAGTGAGAAACTGAGAAATGTTAAAAAAATTGTGTCTACTTTTAAGACTAGGGTTCTACCTAGCCTTGATCTACTGAATACCACTGATGGAGTGGTTACTGGTCAAGCAGATGAAGTGGTGGGATGAGAGGAAGCGATCAACCCCTCTAGCCCCAGTAATCAGTGAACTGATGATTCCTTAGTGGATTGGGTTGTGCGGGAAGATGGTTCCAAAGGGAGAGATGGTGGCTCTTTAAATGAGCCTACCCCGGTAAAGGTGAATAGTGGTGTGGTTCCTAAGAGGAACTCCAGAGGAAAAGGGACCCTTAAAAGTGAGCATGCCCCCAAACCCAAGGGAATTCCAAGAAAAGATAAAGATTCTATAATCCTAGTGGGAAGGGGATCCTAAAAACCGTTCCTCACCAAAAAAGAAAGAAATTGAGTGTTATTATTCAGAGCCCTATGGCCAAAAGAATGGAGACAGAGTTGAAGGTGCCTAAATGCTTTGAGACTTTCAGGTTTGAAAGGGATTCTACCCCCTCGCTAGAACCCAATGGCTCTTAACTATATATCATGGAATGTGAGGGGGTTGGAATCCCCCAATAGAAAAAAACTATAAGAAGGTCCCTGAGTCAATGCAGAAATAAGGATGTGGTGCTCCTACAAGAACTCAAATCCACTGGATTCTCTCTTGAAAATAATCTCAACTTCATCTAGAGGGATGCGACTCACTTTACCACTCAACATGAAAAAGGAAAAGGTGGGGCAACCATTCTCATTTCAAAATCCTAGAGCCAATTTATTACCTATTGGGGAATCTCCCCCCTACAACAAGGCAGTATGGGTCTCTCTGAAAAAAAAAGATGTTTCCTCTTTTGGGATCTATTTCATTTATACACCAAATGAATATGGTGAAAGGATTAAATTGTGGAAATGGTTGTGTGAGTTGTAAAGCATACTGTGGATCCTAGGAGGGGATTTCAATATGATTGAAAACATGGAAGATAAGTTTGGGGGGGGTGGATATGGATTGGAAGGGAAATGATAAATTCTTCTGGTCCAAAATGAAGGCTAAGATGAAGCTGGTGGACCCCATAGAAGGGCAGAAAAAAGACTTTCCCAACATTTGGTATACTTGGTGCAATGATTAGAAGGGTGATAAGTGGATTTACTATTGTTTGGATAGGTTTTACCTGAATGCTGATCATTTTGTTCCTAACCCTCTAAGGGATGGTTGTAAATTAGAAGTGCACCCTTATACCCTCTTTGATCATCACCCCATAAAGATAAGAGTAGTGTTTAAAATAGGTCTTGAGAGAGTAAGAAAGAAGGGGGGTGGGTTTCTTCTCAACACCAGGCTACTTTAGGATAGTGATTGTGTGGAGGTAATAATGTCTCTAAGGAAAATAAACCAATGGATGCACAAAGGGTTGAGTGCCATCAAAAGATGGGACTTGAACACAAATGGCTAGAAAGCACTGTTTTAGGTGATAGGAAAAAACGAGGCCTTGGACAAAAGTAGAAAGGAGGGGATCCTCTAAGAAGAATTGTTGTAGGCTGAGGCTTGCCTTAAAAAAGAACCTAAGAATGAAGCTCTTGGAATCAGGCTCAATTCTGCTAAAAACTCCTTAAAGAGGCTCAAGAATTGCATAACTCAAGGACTCAAAGTAAGGGCCAAACTTAATTGGTTAGAAAATGGAGACAAAGGTTCAAAATTCTTCTTCAGATACCTAAAAGAAAAACCTATTCACCTCTGCAAGCAATGGGAAGGAATGATTCATTGCAAGGAATGACTCATTGCAAGGAATTTTATAAAAAACATCATACCAAAAAAGATTGAAGAGGGGGAAGCAGGTGGGTTGAGCAAGGACATCTCAAAAGAAGAAATTAGAAAAGCAATAAACTCTTTACAAAATGACAAAACCCTTGGTGTAGATGGGTTGTCAGCCAAGTTCTACAAAATTTTTAGTCATTGGATTACAGAGGATCTATTCCTAGTGTACAAGGAGGCCTTGGAAAAGGGCTCAACGGGGAAGAAAAGAAATAAGGGCATCATAAAAATGATTCTTAAGGAAGGAGACAAAACTTTAATTAAAAATTGGAGATTGATAACCATATTGAATGTATCCTACAAAATTCTTGCTAAAATCTTGGAAAAATTATTGGAAAATATCCTCCCTAAGTTTATCAACAACACTCAAACTAGGTTTATTAAGGGCAGATATATCCTTGAGAATTTGATAACTAGTTGGGAAGCAATGGAGTGGGAAAGGGCCTCCAGTTAGGAGGCGACAATGGTGTTGTTAGACTTTGAGAAAGCATATGACAAGTGGAATGGACCTTTATCAGATTAATGTTGGAAGCCTTTGCGTTCCCGGAAGCCTTTTGTAACATGGTGGTCACTCTCTTTAGGGATGCGGTGGCACATGTTGATGTTAATGGCTCTCTCAAAATAATTGTCCTTGGAAAGATCAATTAGACAAGGTTGCCCCCTCGCCCCTGCTCTATGTTCATTGCTTATGATGCTCTACACTATATCCTCAGGGTCGATGGTGCCTCATTGAGGGTAAAAGGTATCTCTCTTCCCAATCAAAGTGAATTGCTTAACATTCAATTTGCAAATGACACCACTCTTTTTCCTCAATTAAATGAAAGCAATATCTCTAATCTAATGGAAAAACTGGATACATTTTTTTGTTGCTTCTAGACCTAAAATATCCCTTTCTAAATCAACCATGTTGGGTTGGCAAGAGAGGCCCTCAGATTGGCTAGAAAAAAATGGGTTGCAATGGGTGGGTCCCCAAAAACAAGTCAGGTATCTAGGAATACCATTTGCAGTTAGTCCAAACCTAAAGGAGATGTGGCTCTGGATCCAAGGGAAAATTGACAAGAAAATTGGTAAATGGAATAAGCAGTTTGTGTCTCTAGCAGGAAGAATCTAGATCTGTCAAAAAATACTCCCCTCTTAAAACTTGTACTTTGCATCAATATGGTTGTTTGGTGGCTACCAAACTGATGAAATTTAGAAAAAAACAAGAAGTTTTCTACAGTCAAATGGGAAAGGGAAGAAAAAGAAACATGTCATGAAATGGGAATGGTGTTGCTCGAGTAAATCAGAAGTTGGGTTGGGTCTGAAGGATCTCAAAATCCTAGGGATAGCCTTGGCAGCCAATTGGATATTTAAAGCACTAGATGGGGAAGAGCCTTGGAAAGAACTGGTCATGAGTAATATATAGAGGGAAACACCAAAGCATGCAAAGGCCTGGAAGGGTCTATCGCTATGTGATATCCTAATAAATCACCATCCTATAGTTCTGAAAGGATCGGTGGTGTTTAAGAGCATCCAGAAAGCATGTGAACACATTAAAGAGCACATCTTAAACTCTCGGTTTTTCTCCAACAACACCTTGTGCATGCATAGGTGAATCTGGTGGAATTTGACTCACAATGGCAAGCCCCTGGCACTTCTACAGGGATGTTCGACAAAGGCATGGGCTAGTAAAGGAATAAGTACCTTTGATGATATCTTTGAGGAAGGTTCTCTAAAAGAATGGGAGCAGCTGAGTGCAGATTACAATCTGCCTGTGTCAAACTGGAGAACACACTCAGTATTAAAAGAAGCCTGTAAGAGCCTAAATTTCCCTGATAATTATCTACACAATAATGAACAATATAAAGAATTCAAATGGAGAGATGACACTATTCTTACTAAAGTCAATACCAAAATAGTTTAAAAAACTCTCACTAATCAGCGAGAGATGTTTAATCACCTAAACAAAGTGTGGAATCTAAAGTTGGACAATAAGGAATGGAAAAAAGTGTTAAAAATATTTGGTCAAGTGCAATTGATCCTAAAAAGGCATGTTTTATATGGTTATTAATAATGCAAAGGTTTCCTTTAGAATAAGCTTCGATGAAGGGGAAATTTGTAGTCTTTATAGAGTACCTGAAATAATATCACACTTTTTTCTGACTATTTATACGCCAAGGAAACATGGAATCTTTTATGTATTAACCAAGACATTTGGGACACACGCCATAAACCAAGACCTGATATAATTCTTTTGCTAAAAGATAATAAAATTGGGAAAGATATAACTTTGTTTTGGTACATTGTGGGTACTGAAAATTCTCTGGGGCATCTGAAAAGCGAGAAATGATGAAAAATTTAATAGGGTCAAAAGGAAACTTACTGAGTCTGCTAAAAGACTCACTTTCTTCAATACTATTGTGTAGGTTTCAATGATTGTTAAAGTTTCCAAGAAAAAAATTTAAACCTCCTGGAGGATGGAACAATGTCAGTCAATCTTCACGAGGTTAATTTAAACAACATTTGGTAGCACACCACAAAAAAAATTCTCAGAGCATTGGAAGTATTCCAGAAAGATTTTAATGAAAAGTTATCCAATAACAATCAATAAGGGGATGCCCTAGCTCTTCTTAGTATAGAGAATTTTACCAAGGATGAAGTTGAGGCAGCTGGTGCTCTTCTAAGAATGAAGAATCCGGTCCACAGGCAGGGTACAACTTGAAGAACTTCAGTTTTATGTATTTTTGACTATGTATTATGACCTCTAGCTATTCTTCTTTCCAAGTGTCGGCTCTTAGCTTCAGCCAGTTTTGAAATTTTTTGGGCAAGAATAATGCATAGGCATGGGCTTGGTAGTCTAGCAGGTTTTTTAGAAATCTTGGTTTATACAGGTGTCTGTTCAAATTGGTTTGGATATTTTGGCATTGTGAGCACTTTGGTTCACCCAGTATGCAAAAATAATGATCAGAGGTCCAGGAGTATGGTTGTTTTGGAAATGCTCATAGCCCTCCCTAATTCTGCTTAATGTTTATATTGTATAGTTGTTCAGTGTAATGTAAAAATCTGATATAATATCCGCCAATGTAAAGGGGTATATAATGTTGTTGGTTTTGTAATGGGGGAGTCAGTGAAGTGTCTCTATTTTATTTCACTTTGTAATGCTATTGTTCCACCTATAATTAATACAAACAACACATAAACTTTTTATTGTAAGGATAAAATTATAAATTTGTAACATCAATATCTATTGTATGGATATTTTTTATAATTTTTTGTTGCATTTTTTTATAATCAAATTTTGAAATCAAAGTAATTATAATTCGGTCATAAGTGTATGTTGTAACACATAACTTATTTTGTATGTATTGAAATTATTATTATTTTTTCTGAAACAAGAACATCAATACATATTGAAAAAATATTTTTTAGAATGTTTTTCTCTATTTAATGACAGCTTGTTTAGCTACAGACAAAATGAAACACTACAAGCGACAGGAATATATAAATAGAACCAAAGAAAATATAGTATCTTATAGAATTTTGACTTAAACAGTGAGGTTGATCCTTTGCCAAGGGCGATAGGAACATTTACAAAAGCCCATTCTTCATTCAAAGTGACAAAAATCAAAGCTTACAAAGCATCAGTGAAAGGAAACAGGGACATAAGGGTTTATATGTGCATTGATCTATGCAAAAATCTGATTACAATGATTCTTAAAGGAATCGACTTCCTTTGTTTCCATCTCAATTACAATCCCCTATTTGATCTGCTTCTGCAACCGATTCAAATCGAGATCTTTCCAAGCCAGTCGATCCTCCCTTGGCATTGCCCTCCTTGGTATTTTCCCATTCTCCTTTCTTTTCACCAAAATAGATTTAGCTCCTCCTCCGACTGCCAACCTCCTTTCAGGCAGAACCGCAAACCTCTCCATGTGGTGACAAGCATGAAACAATTTAACTTCCATAACCAGTGTGCTCTAACTTCCATAACCATCTTTGTTCAATGAGAGGTTAGGGGAAATGAAAGATTCAAGAATCTTGTATGTCATAGAGATTCAAGGAATAAGAATCCGACAATCAAAAAATAAAATCAAAATTTCAAAACCAAAATTGATGGAGAATGATGCCCCTACATCACTATTTTTCTATTTTTTACGTTTGTGAAACAAATATCTTGATGATTGGTGAAAAACTTACATTCATAAGAAATAAAATATAAATATAATAATAAAATTAAAAATATTTAAAATTATACTTTTTGGAAAGCTTATAATAAGTGCTACACACTTACAAAACATAATTTCTAAATGAATTTATTTGATTACTCAAAAGGTAAATAAAAAGTGGGTTTTTTTCAACATTTTGATAGGTGCGAAGGAGACTCCATTGCGGGTGTTATTTAAGACTAGAGGGGTTCTATCCAAGAGGGTTTTATCTAACCCTCTTTAATTAAAACCCTTTTTATGGAACCACTCAAGGCTTAAATTTTTTTTTTAAAATATGTGATTTCAAAGAAAAATCAGGATGCCCCAAGTTTGGGATCCATTATTGTGAAATGACCCATGAGATCCTTTAGATCAACTTATTTAAAATGTGGACCAGAAGGCCACAAATCATTTCAATGTACTCAATCACAAGGAGTATATGATATAAGACTTAAGAGAACTTCAAGAGTAACACATTTTGATGAAGAAATATCACCACATGAAAAGGTCAATATTTAAAACAAAGGTAATTCATCATGGATGAGAATAAATTTGTTGAAGCCTATAAAATATTTATATGAACAAGTGTAAAGAAAAATCTTGTTTAGAAAACGTACATGTAAATATGAAGATAAATGTTGTAAGATAATCATTGATAGTGGTAGTACTAATAGTTTGGTTTCAAGAGAAATAATTAAAATTTTGAATTTGAAAATATTGGAATATCTCAATCCTTATAAAGTATTTATGTTGAAAAAGGATTGTACAATTCTAGTTAGTCAATAATGTCTTGTGAATTTTAAATTAGAGAATATGAAGATAAATTTTAGTGTGATATTATGTCTGTGTGTTTTTAATATTGTCTCTGGTAGACCATGGTAGTTTGTATCTAGAAAGCAATAAATGACGGTGCAAAAAATACTTATTAATAAATGAAAAATGGAGTAAAACATGAAAAATTTCCTTGAAAGTATAAGTTGAAAGAGTTAATAGTCTTGTTAGAGTATTCTTGGTAAATGTTAAGCAATTTTTGAAATATTTGAATAAATATACATTATTAATTTTATTCTTCCTAAGTGTAGTTAGAAAACACATAAAGGTTGATAAAACAATACATATTGTCTTTAGTTGTTGATAGAACACATTGATATTATTTATGATAATTTAACTAAATGAATATTAATTGTGAGAAGAATAACCTATTATATGGATCTAATTCATAGTGAAAGTTTACCTAATAAGGTTGCTCATAGATTGATGCCAATTGAAAGTATAGAGTTAAATAGACTAGTAGAAAAATTATTAAAGAAAGGAATAATAAGTGAAATTTTAAGTTCATGTTTGGGACAAAAAATATTGTTACTTAAGAAGGGATGAGAATAGAAAATGTGTAGAAACTCCAAAGTGATAGACAACATCACTATCAAGTATAGGTTTTAGTTTCTAAGAATGAATGATCTTGCAGATTGTTTGAGTGGTCAAGTTACTTTAACAAGATAGATTTAAAGAGTTGATATCATTGTATTAGAATTAGAGAAATGGAAAAGTGGAAGACAATATAAAAAAAAAAGGTTTTTGTGAGTGGTTAGTTTTTCCATTTGGATTGAAAAATGTACAGGTAGTACTAAAATTATGAGGCTAATAAATGAAGTATTGAAATTATATTGAAAAATTTGGTGTTGTGTATTTAGATGATATTTTAATTTTAGAAGTAAAGAATTTCTATAAGATATCATATTAGTACTCCAAATATTGAGAGAAGAGAAATTCCTACTGAATGTAAAGAAATATAGTTTCATGACAAAATAATTATTATACCTAGGCTTTGTTATTTCTAGTAATGGATTGAAGATGGATCTAAAGAAACTTACGGAAATTGTTGAATGGCCTACAACTATGTTCCAAATATTTGATGTTATATCTCTTTATGGTTTAGAAAGTTTGTCAACAAATTAGTGGGGCGTGTATCAATTACTAACATTATGAGTTGAGATGAGAGGGAATTCAAGTGGACCACCTCAATTGATAAAAAAATTAAAGTGTTGAAAAAGAAAGTAATTGCACAACCTATATTATCTTCACAATATTTTTATAGGTTATTTCAAGTTTATTGTGATGCAAGTGGTATACTAATTGGAGTTGTTTCAATTCAAGAAGGAAGACCTATAAATTACTTTAGTGAGAAATTCAATGATTTGAAAACTTAATATTTTTTCATGATCAAGAATTTTATGCAGACTATGGGGAGGATTGTGTTATTAAAAGAACCGTATATAATTACTACAATATCTTGGGATAAACTATTAATAAAAAATTTGGTCTTCAACACCACTCCTCTAGTTATGGGTAGAATCGCAAGTTTGTTGGGGTTTAGGATGGATTATCTCCTGACTTCTTATTTGGGCTTTCCCTTGCTTTCTAGTGGTATTAAGGTGGATTTCTGAGACAAAGTGATTGCTACAGCACAATCAAAATTGAAAAGCTTGAAATCCAAGTGGCTTTCTTTTCTAGGAAGGATCCTATTAATAACATATATTCTCTTTGTTATCCTAATGTATATGATGTCCCATATTAATATTCCATGTGTGGTCACTACAAAATTAAACATGATATTTTGGTCTTTCTTTTGGAGTGGAAAAGGTGAGAAGGTTAAGCTTCCTTTACTTTCCTAAGATAATTTTTGTAAACCAAAAACTATTGGAGTAGGTTTAAGATCTCTTGCACTCCAAAATCTTTCATTGGGTGAAAATATGGCTTATAAAATGTGCTCTTCTCCTCCTACAAAATGGTGCACATTAATGCAAAGAAAATATTTGGATTCTTTGGATAGGAATACAAATTTCACTATTGCTAACCCCCCTTCAAGCTCCCCTATGTGGAATTTTATTGTAAATGTGGATTTGTTATGACTTCAAATATGTCCTAGAGAGTGAATAATGACAAGACAACTCAATTTTGGTTTGATTCTTGGAATGGTTATAAAGAATTAGATAGAATAATTGATATGAAAGAAGTGTAAAGTTGTCTACTTTTCTCATGGGGGGGTAAGGTGGAAGATGATTGGGAAATTAACTTGACACATGCTACATATATTTTTTTTAAAGACTTCTCCCACTGTGACGTCTAGAAGCCCAAAAGTGCATCCTAAAAAATATTTTGAAAACTAAGAGAATTGTCTTTAGTAATAAAGATGATGAATTAATATGGATGGTTTCTATTTTGGGGAGTTATTTTTCCAAAATAGGCTACCTAAATTAATTTTTAGAGATTAATAAGTATCCATGGTTGATGAGATTATGTTGGCACAAATCTTGTGTTCCCAAGGTAGGTTCTTTTTCTTGGTAATTTTGGCATTAATATTGATCTTTTTGCAAGGAAAGAAAATACATGCAGGACAAACTTTCCTAATGTCAATCCTCAGAGAAGAATGCAGACATGTCTTTAAGTTTTACAATTACAGTTCATTAAGATGCACATAAAGAAAATAACATAATAGAGTAATAAACTCAAACACAATTGACACCAGATTTACGTGGGAAAACCCTTATGGGAGAAAAACCCACCACACCAAAGAAAATCACTTGTATTACAGTAATCAAATTACATACAAGTTACAAATTCTCCTTTCATATGACAATATTACAACAACAATGTTTCCCTGATCAACCTCGTACAAAATAACACTATTACAATGCTTTTAATACAACATACAATGAAATTCACTTACTGATCATTCGATCATCCAACATCTGAATCATTGAACTATCGAACTTTTTACATAGTTCCAATACATTGCAATGTATAGCAACCACCATGATCGATTCATTCTCTGTACAATTGATTCAGTTCAACTTCCCTTGTTGAACAACTGTCTAACTTCCTAGGAAAATAAACGACCTCCTTCCAAGTTAGAAAAATCCTCCAGTTAATGGCTTACAACTTAGCAAACCACCAATAGGTCACACTCTTCCCCTTCCACCGTGCTACCGCTGTGCATTCAACAGGTTCCCGCGGGGTGGCGGTAACCACACTACCATTGGATAGTTTGCACACCCCCGCAGTATGGTGGTTTACACCACACTACCGCTGCACATCTAGAAAACCCTTGTGGTATAGCGGTAACCACCGCACTACCACCCAATAGACGAGAGGCTACCGCGATATGGCAGTATCCACCACACTACCGCTATACAACTAAGAGGTGCCTGCAGTATGGTGGTAAAGGCATACACAAAATCCTTATGAATTATTTGCTGCTCGATGACAATATCAGGGTTTCTAATAGTGAGTTTGAGACACATATTCTCAACAATCTCCCACTTGACGAAGAACTCACTAAACCCTTTTCAATACCTCAAGTCATTGAATATTCTAGACCCCAAGGCCCATCAAATTTGCACACCATCCCAACTTGTTCATGCTCACTGGATTTGTCAAAGCATCAACAACATTCTTTAGAGTATCCAACTTTTCCAAATAGACCTTTCCATCCTCCACCATATCTCATACAAAATGGTACTGCACATCAATATGTTTCATCCTGGCATGGAAAGTAGGATTTTTCACCAGAAAAATGGCACTCTGACTATCACAACAAATAATAATATGCCATGCATTAAAACCAATATCAGAACACAATCTTCTAAGCAAAATAGATTCCTTACAAGCGTGAGTTGCTGCCATGTACTCAACCTCTGTAGTAGATAAAGTGACTACAACTTGTCGTAGGCTCATCCAACTAACTGCACCACCATTCATCATGAAACAATATCTACTGGTGGATCTTCGTCCCTTGCCCAATAAAAATCCACATACCCATGAATGTTGAGAGTCCTTTGTGCTTCAACCGAATTACCATGGTAACACAAAACATATTTTGAAGTGCTCTTCAAATATCTAAACACTCTCTTCACAACATCCCAATGTGACCTTCCGAGATTAGCGATGAATCAACTAAGTAATCCCACTGCTTGGGCAATGTCTGGCCTTTTAAAGACCATTGCATACATTAAATTTCCAATTGCACTAGCATAAGGCACTTTGGTCATGTCCTCCATCTCAGTAGGAGATTTTGGACAATCTTCAACATATAGCTTCATTCCCTACAGAACTAGAACAACTAGTTGCTTGCAATCAGTCATACAAAATCTCTCTAGAATAGTGTTAATATACTTACTCTGGCTGAGCCAAAGTTTTCTACTCTTCCTGTCCTTGGTTATTTCCATCCCCAGAATATACCTAGGTGCACCAAGATTCTTCATTTCGAACTTTGTAGAGACAACTGCAATTTAAGATTAGAAATCATAGACTTACTATTCCCTATGAACAACATATCATCAACATAGAGTGCAATAATAAGAACCTGATCATTTTCAGTTTTGAAGTATACACAATGATCTGATTTTGATCTTACAAAACCCAGTGACAAAACAAACATGTCAAATTTCTGGTACCGCATTCTAGGCGACTGTTTTAAACCATACAGAGATTTCTTTAACTTGTAAACCAAATTTTCTTTACCTTTTACTACATAGTGCTCAGGCTGAGACATATAAATTTCTTCTTCAAGATCACCATGAAGAAATTCTATCTTCACATCCATCTGCTCAATCTCCCAGCCATATGTTGTTGCAAGTGACAAAATAAATCTGATAGATATCAACTTTTCTACTGGATAATTTTTTTCCCCATAATCAATTCCCTCTACCTGGGAACAACCCTTTGCAACCAACCTCACCTTGTACTTTTAAATAGCGCCATCTCCACCAATTTTCTTTTTGAAAACCCACTTACAACCCATAAGATTTCTACCTTCGGGCAATGGAACCAGATCCCAAGTTTCATTTTTCTTTAACGATGCCATTTCTTCATTCATGGCTTCCAACTAGAAATTTGAATCAGTCATCTCGACTGCCTCTTTAACATTCCTAGGCTCATCCGTGTTAGTAATCAAAGCATAGGTACAACTAGAATCCAACATAGAGAATCCAAACCTATCAGGTTGCTTCTTCTCACGTGTAGACCTCCTCATAGGTTGAGGCTGAGGTTGTGGTTCTTCTTCTTGTTCAGAAATCTCAGAGCTACTCAAAATCTCCTCAATTTCAGGTACACTATCAATGTGTTGTTCCTCTTTTTCAGGAGTTAGAGGTATTTCAACATCATTTTTCTCTTCTTGTTCTTTCATCTCTGACTGCAAATCCACTGAAGAAGATTTCATCTCTTGAAAGATTACACTTCTGCCGTATACAACCTTTTCAGTCAGAGGATTCCAAAACTTGTATCCTTTCACACTAAGGTCGTACCCAATGAAGATACATTTTTCATCTTTGTTCTCTAATTTAGATCTTTTCACATTAGGTACATAAATATATGCTTCGTAGCCAAAGACACGAACATGTCTCAGAGAGGGCTTCTTACTAGACCAAGCTTCCATAGGCATTTTATCAACAAGTGTCAAAGAAGGAGATCAATTCAACAAGTAACATATTGTAGCCACAACCTCAGCCCATAACTTCTGCTCCAGACCAACATTTCTCAACATACTTCTTGCCTTCTCCATCAACGTCATGTTCAACCTTTCAGCAACTCCATTTTGCTGTGGAGTGTAAGGTGTTGTTTTATGCCTCTTAATCCCATGGTCTTTGCAATACCTTTCAAATTATGCAAAACAAAATTCACCACCATTATTTGTTCTCAAGCATTTGATTTTCTTACCAGTCTGATTTTCAACCAAGTTCTTGAACTCTTTAAACCAACTGAACACTTTTGATTTACTTTTCAAAAAATATACAAATGCCCTTCTCAAATAATCATCAATAAATGATACATAATATTTTGAATTTGACAATGAAGGAACACTCACTAGACCAAAAACATTAGAGTGAATATAATCCAGTACACTAGAAGATTTATAAGGACTAGAGTAAAATGAAACACGATGATGTTTTCCATATATACAATGTTCACAAAATTCAAATTCCAGGTTACAATCATCGAGCCCCTCTACCAGGTTTTTATTTTTTAAAGCTTTCAAACCTTTTTCACCAATGTGATCAAGCCTTTGATGCTAGAGCATAGTATTCTATGCTGGAAGTTTGACTTCCATAGAATTAACACTGTTAGGAACATTTTTGCTCTTCTCTTTACGAACAACCTTTTGTGATTTTGCAAAGACACTGTTGCATTGAACTATCAGTGCATCCAACTTGTACAGAGTACCAATTCGAGCACCCCTAGCCAAAACCATCGAGCCTCTAGTCATTTTATAGCCATTACTAGAGAATGAGACTTGTACTCCAACATCATTCAGCTTGCTTACATAAAGTAAATTTTGCGCCAGACCTAGTATATGCATTATGCCATCAATTCCCTTAATTCTTCCATTGGGAAACTGAATTCTGAATCTTCCACGACCAACTATTTCCAAAGATGAATTGCTTGCCAAGTACACCTTTCCACCATCGTATTTTCCATACTTTGTGAACCAATCTCTATGAGATGTCATATGGAAAGATGCTCCGGAATCAATTAGCCAGACATCATCTAATGCCTGAGTTGCCAAAGATGCAATGAAGGCATCTACATTGCTCTGAGAAGAATCATTATCGAAAGAGTTCTTCTTCTTTTTCTCCTCTTTGCAATCCTTTCGAACATGACCAAGTTGCCCACAATTCCAATACTTCACCTTGGATTTTCTGCTAGGAGACTTTGATCTCCCTTCTTATTTAGATTTGGACTTCTTGTCCTTCTTCTTGCCTTTTTCTTTCGATCTTCCTCAAACAACAAGAGCCTCTTTTGTCATCTCAAAATATTTACTTGTCATCTCTTTTGATAACAAAGAAGAAACCACATCTTCCATCTTGAAAGTGGTTGTCGTGCTCCCAATAACCATCACCAAGTGATCCCAAGAATCTAGCAAATAACATAACAACAACATACAATGATATTCATCATCAATTTTTATGCTCACAGATGTTAATTAAGCAATCAACGTGTTAAACGTATTCAGATGATCAGCCATAGATGCTCCCTCCTCCATTTTTAAAGAGTATAACTTCTTCCTTAAGAACAGTTTATTTACCAAGGATTTATGTTGATAAATATCTCCAATCTTCTTCGATAGAGAAGAGGCAGTCTTTTCTTCGTGAACATTTAGAAGCACCGAGTCTACCAAACAGAGTCTTATCAACCCTTTTTCTTTTTTGTCTGCAAGGTCCCAATCTTCTTGCTTCATCCCAGAAGGTTTCATTCCAGACACAACAAGTCAAAGATCTCGATCCACCAACAGGTCTTCCATTTTAAGTTTCCACAACTCAAAATTTCTGCCATTGAGTTTCTCAATTTCAATCCTTCCTGATGTACTCGCCATTTCCATCTCAATCTGTAATGTGAAAATTACTAGACTTCTACAAAACTCCCACTAAACAAAATTGACACAAAAAACCCAACCTACCCACAAGGATAACACAATTGGCCAGGCTCTGATACCACTTGCAAGGAAAGAAAATGGATGCGGAACAAACTTTCCTAATGCCAATTCTTAGAGAAGAATGAAAACATGTCTTTAAGTTTTGCAATTATAGTTCATTAAGATGCATATGAAGAAAATGATAGAATAGAGAAATAAACTCAAACACAATTGACACCAGATTTACGTGGGAAAATCCTTACAAGAGAAAAACCCACCACACCAAATAAAATCAGTTGTATTACAGTAATCAAATTACATACAAGTTACAAACTCTCCTTTTACATGAAAATATTACAAAAACAATGTTTCCTTGATCAACCTCGTACAAAATAACACTGTTACAATGCTTTTAATACAACATACAATGAAATTCACTTACTGATCATTCGATCATCCAACATCTGAATCATTGAACTATCAAAATTTTTACATAGTTCTAATACGTTGTAATGTATAGCAACCACCATGATTTATTCATTCTCTGTACAATTTATTCAGTTCAACTTCCCTTTTTGATCAACCGTCTAACTTCCCAGGAAAACAAACACCTCCTTCCAAGTCAACAACATCCTCCAGTTAACGACTTACAACTCAACAAACCACCAAGAAGTCGTGCTCTTCCCCTTACACCGTGCTACTGCTGTGCATTCAATAGGTTCCCACAGGGTGGCGGTAACCGCGTTACCACTAGACAGTTTGTACATCCCCGCGGTATGGCGGTTTACACCACACTACCGCTGCACATCTAGCAAACCCCTGTGGTATAGTGATAACCACCGCACTACTGCCCAATAGATGAGAGGCTCCCGTAGTATGGCGGTATCCACTACACTATCGCTACACAGCTGAGAGGTGCCCGCGGTATGGCGGTAAAGGCATAGACAAAATACTTATGAATTCTTTGTTGCTCGATGATAGTATCAGGGTTTCTACTAGTGAGTTTGAGACACATATTCTCAACACTTTTGTGTCCTCTTTGTAAGAAGGATGTGGAAATTATTGATCACCTTTTTCTTCTTTGTGAGTTCTTTGCTAAGGTCTGGTTTTGGGTATGGAAAAGATTAAAGTGACTATGTGCATTCCCTACTTCACTATAAATAATTTTTGAGTCTTGGCCTATTTTATACTAAAATTCTTTTAGATGTATTTGGAACATTATCGCTTCCATATTTTAATGGTACATATGGAAGGAGATAAATTCTAATTCGTGGGGAACTATGATTCAAAAGATCAAAGTTTCTATTTTAGAGATGGTGATGAATGATTTGTTTAAATCCTCATAAAATAATAAAATATTTTCTTTATGGAATGCTCAAACAATCAAACACTAGCCTTTAATAAAAATCCTCTGATTCATGGCTCAATAATTAGTTCCACTAAACATCTAAAATGGAATGCAAATTGAGTCTCCCCTTAGTCTTTTGATGAAACTAAATTTTGATGGTACCTATAGAGGTAATCCCAAACCTTATGAGGTTGGTTATGTGCTTCATGAATTACAAGGTATAATAATTATGGTTGCATCTAAAAAAATTCTAGAAAGTAAAAATAACAAAGTAGAAATACAAACTCTCTTTCTAGGTCTCTGACTTGCAAAAAAAAATAGTGAAAAAATTATCATTAAGGAGACTCTATGCTTACAATAAATTCTATAAAAAATAAAGAATTTAATTCTATATTATTTGATGGAGGAATTTTCGGGGCTATTATATAAATTTGATTATTATGAATGTTGCATTGTTTTAGAGAAGCTAACAAATTGGTGAATGGCTTGAAGGGATATATCTTCTTGAAGGGACTTCATTAACAGATTAGGAAGATGGTTATTTTCTTGAAATCGACCAAAAGCAACATTGTGTTAAATGAGTGTCAGAGTTCTCTTCTACCTTGAATTCATTAAATTTTAGTTCTTTCTCTTTCATTTTTGAGTAGTCGGTTTAATAGGAAGGAGTTTATTTGTTGCTAATCATTGTAATTATATTGGAGATAATCTACTCGCTTTGCTTCAAAATGATTTTTGGATTCTATATTTGGAAATGCTACCGTCATGGCCTAGATGTCTCAACAACTTGGGATTTTTTTTGTCAATGTGGATTTCTTATGGCTATATTGTTCCTTTCTCTCCAAATGTGTTTCCTCTAAACAATCGACTAGTATTGATTCGGTACTTGGAATAATAATTTTGAGGCATTGTTGTATTGGATTCCCCTATATGGGTGTGGCCCTTTAATGATGATTCCTTTTTGTTGTGCCTAGCTTCTTTTTCTCCCACACAATGTCATGTCCTTTCATCATTTTCACTACTTTGCTGGAAATTCATTATTAATCACTATAGATCACTATTTATCATGGATTTCTTTTCCTAACCTTGTTTCTTGTTGTTAAGTGCATGTTTTTGCATGTCATCTTATATTCGGTGTCCTCCATAGCTTTTTGGGGTGTAAAGTGTTAATTTGATCTAGGTATATTTTCTTTTCTCGATCCATTGTGCACCTTATAGACTTTTGGATCCTAACTACACCTTGTGGAGTTTTGGCTCCCAATTGCACCTTGTAGACTTTTGGATCCTAATTACACCTTACAGACTTTTCGTTTACTACTACACCTTGTATAATTTTAGGTCCCAACTTCACCTTGCAGAATTTTGGCTCCCAATTGCACCTTATGGAATTTTGGGTCCTATCCGCACCTTGTGGAATTTTGGGTCCTATTCGTACCTTGTGGAATTTTGTCTCCCAACTACACCTTGCAGAATTTTGGCTCACAACTGCACCTTGAAAATTTTCAAATGGCTCCCAACTGCACCTTGTAGACTTTTGGTTTACTACTGTACCTTGTAGAATTTTGGATCCCAACTATACCTTGTGGACTTTTTTCTCCCAAATAGACCTTGCGGTCTTTTGGATCCCAACTACACCTTACAAAATTTAGAATTTTGGCTCCCATAGACACCTTGTGGGAACCTTCAAGTCATCTGGAGCTTGCAGGTTCTTACATGCTAATCCACTTCCTCTTGCATTGGTTGTGGACTTTTGGCTCTCGAATGTACCTTGTGGAATTTCTTTTTACTACTACACCTTGCAATAACCTTGGGGCCATCCATACCTTGTGAGTTTTTACATGCTACTACACTTCCTCTAACATTGGTTGAACTTCCATGTACAAAAGGATAAAGGGGGAGAAGAACGATGGTTTTGGGGGATGGAAAATTGAAGAAGTTCACAAAATTTTATATACAAACACTTATATATTTCCTTTTATCATCTCTTTATCTTCACTGGAACTTGAATTGGAGCACTTTTATTTGGATTTTGGTTCCTACCTAATTAACAGTTTCATGGATAAGATGGATTTGATTGTTAATATCAATTATGCCTTCCTTCTATTTTTGTTGAAGGCTAGGATTGTTTTTGATTCCCCAAATGAAGCTCTCATGTTTTTTATTATTTATGTCCTAGGCTAAGTGATTGTATCATTGTTGATGTGGTGGAATGTTTCACAACTTTGCATTTTCTCTTTAAACATTTGGAGGAAAATTTACTTTCACCAAATTTAATATTGCCTCCTTGTGAGGCTATGTGCTCTAGTGGGAGCTACTAATCTCTTTCCTGATCTTTATGGCTGACTCTAAAGGCCCTTTTGTTTTTCTATGCAATGTTCATTTTATTTCCAACTTGTACTTGTAGTAGCATGACTTTTCATGTATATGGTTTCTAGATTTTTTTGGCTATTGCCTTTGATATAATATTTTTGATATTAATATAACCATAGTGACATTGCCACTTTTTATTGAAAAAAATAATTATGCAAGCAATGCAAGCTTTAAAAAATGAAAACACTATTTCTTGTCAAAGGAAATCATTTTGTATACTAATGACCAAGTAATATAATATCTAAATTTAGTTAGAATAAGTTAGATCAACACATATAAGCTTGGCTGATTTTCTTTAGATTTGTTCATTTATCCTAAATATAAAAGTGGAAAATATAATAGATTAGATGATACTTTGAGTAGAAGATGATTTGTTGTTGGAAATGGAAATAAAATTTATTGATTTTTTTTAGATGAATAAATTTTATGATAGTGGCTCTAATTTATCTAAGACAAAGACTACACATAAGTTACTAGTAAGTGTATGTAGAACTAAGTGATTAGATAATCTAATTCAAGATTATTTTTATCACAAAGTAATTAGTTATGCATTATAAATAGTTCTATGAGAGAAAAATAATTAAGAAGAAACATAAGAGGAGGATTGGTAGGAAATTTTGGTGTGGATAACACATATGATTTGGCAACAGAAATTTAAGTTGGTGACAAATCTATAAAAGATTTGAAAAAGTATGTGTAAGACTGTATAATTTATCAAATTACAAAAAGTAATAGTTAGAATATTGGTTTATATTAATTTCCTATACTTGAGAGACCATGGGATGATGTCAGTATGGATTGTGTATTGAGATTGTCAATAAATCAAAGAGGATTTTATTCTATTTTGATATTTGTTGATATATTTTCTAAGATAGCTTGTGATATTGCTTATAACAAGATTAATAATTATGTGCATGTAGTTGATCTATTTTTCAAAAAAAATGAGATTACATGGGTTACCTAAAAGAATTGTATCTAAGAGATGTGAAATTTGTTGGCAATTTATAGAGAAAATTATGGAAGAAGATACACATAGAGTTAAAGTTTAGTTTAGCACACTATTAACAAACTAATGTAGATATAGAAGTTATGAACAAAAAATTGGGTAACATATTGAGATGTTTGACAAATGAAAGGACAATTAGTTTGAATTAGCAATATCATAATCTAAGTTTTCATATATTAATTCAATAGACAAAAGTATAGGTAAAAAATCATTTGATACTATGAATGGATAGAACCTACATTAAACCACATTACAATTTGAGGCTCTTGGCTCTAAGTGCATCAAGAAAATCTACCCATTACCATTAGACTACACATTATTAATCCTTAATACATTATCCTATCTCAATGTTATATATATTCATGAGGCACATATCATTATACATATACCTATGAGGGATGACCAAGTTGGGAGGGAGAACATTAGATAAAATTTTATAAGGAAATTAGACGAAAAGTCTAGAAATCCAGATAATAATAGAACATTCATGCTAGTTTTTTTGAATGATCTTAATTAATTTAATTTGTAACCAACTCCTAGCATGCTATATTCTCATTGAAGAATATTTGTACATGTTTTTTCTTTTTACATCAACCACACACTTGGCTATCAATCCCATTGTATATTGTGTTTAAAATTTTGTGAGTTTACATATCATTACATGGTTAGTTAGTACTTTATTTGAATCATCAACTTGAGTTCTATATCAATCAAGGTATTAAAATAAGTGATTCCTTGGGTAGAAATCACTCACAACATTTCAAAGCAACATGCATTTATTTTTTACACATTCTAGTAGATGAAATGAGTTTCATTGGGCCTAGGTTACTAGCTAGTATTAGTAGTTGCTTGTATGATCCTCCATGGATAATCAAGTTCCTTACAGTAATTACTCCATTACCCTCACCAATGATTTGGTTCAAAATTCACCCATCAAATGAATTATTATATATATTGGTGCATCCTATAAATCAATAATATGGGCCACCTTTAACACAACTATTGTAGTGAATGAATCTTTTATCAACAAGGTGATTGAATATTTCATCTTGGATTTTGTAACCTTCTTTCCAATATTAAAAATGTAGAGCCTAATTTTTTTGAATGGGAACTAGTTATATTATGATCTAATCCTTTACTCAACAATGATGAGTTAGCTAAATTCATCTTTTATACATTTTTTCCAACAAATAACTTGGTTTCTTTACATAACAAACATATGCTAAATTACTCAGGGTACTAATTGCATGGTTTATTGTAGAGAAAATGAGGGAGATTTCCCATTAAAATTTTGAGGATGAGAAACTAGCTCACTCAATACTCATGTGTATTGGCCAACAAGTTATTCTCATTTCAAATATATGGGATGTTGTAGGTCTTGTCAATGGATCACTAAGAAAATTTGTTGTTATTATCTACAAAAATGATAGTAAAATATGAGACCTTCCAATCTTTATTTCCATAAATTTCAAACATTATGTGAGCCCACCTTGGGATCTATGTGACCCACACCTTGTGTAAATAATTATGGTTACGCATGGTAGTTTTTGTCAACTCCCACTTAACATGGTGTAGGATTTGAAAACCCATAAATTCTAATGTCTTACAATTGAAAGAGTGTCAATTGACATCAAAGATATTGATTTTTAGTGTTTTTAATTCATGATGACCTCATGATTCTAGTGTTTAAAAAATATACATTTCTATTTTAAAAAATCCAACTATTGGAGTTGATGGTGAACCCAAAACTCTCAAAAAGCACCTGCAACCAATAGTCCTATTACATGGAGAGAGAAATCAATGATTATGCAATGCAACCTTGAGAAATTTATTGATCCAAAAAATCATGATGTATTTTGAATTGATTGATAAAATATACCTAGATGATTGATTACAATGAAATACGAAAGCTTATAAAAGAAAAAAAATAACTTTAGATGAAACCCTAGGTGAGGATTAAGTTAGGTCATGAAAAGTTTCCTCATCCTATTCTATGAGACAACACGACCTAAAAATAGATCAATCTAATAATAAAAAATAACTCCTAAGTTTATCTTAAGTGAATAAAGTAAAAGGAGTCTAATAATCAATTAATAATTGTAGTATTGTAAAATGCATACCCTTGCAAATTTACACTATGTTTTATGCCCACTTTAGTATTCATTCCCCTAGTGCTTGTGTAGGCTCATTTCAACCCTTGCATTAGCCTTTTTCACTTTCAATATGCTTAAGCCTTCTCTTTAGTAATCACCTTTTTGTGTCACTTTTACATTTCTCCTATGATCTTCTTATCTCCCATCTTTTTTAGCATAAATTGTTTGGACACTAGTGCCTAGCATGGATATCCATGCGTAGTGTTATTGTCTCATGAAAATTTATCATTCAAAGGAATTTTTTGAATTTTTCTACTTGTCACATTTCAGATTAGTGAAAATGGCTCAAAATTATTCATAGTGGATCAACAAACTCTTCCTCTTCCATCTTCTCATTTTTGAATCTAGTATTTCATTTGGAAAATATCATGTATATCTCTCTCTCGACTCTCTTTCACTCTCAAGATCATACATCTCTCTACAACTTGTTACAACTATCTACAGTTCTCTCACAATAATATTTCTAGCTCTCTTGTTCTCTCTTTGGATTCCTCAAGCCTTGTTGGTAATATCATTCATTTTATCTTGTGTCTTTGAGCATCTTGGGGATTTATCACATCCTTATTAAATTATTTATCTTTTTATTAGATCATTTATCATTTTAACTTTTTATTTATCTTGGTTGTTATGGAGTTGGAAACACCAAAGCAAGGGTTGGACTAAGAAAAACTCCCAAAAAACCCCAAATTTTTTTCTCGTCTTGTTGTGTTTGCATGTTAGGTGGATTATGGAGTTCAAACCACACATTTTGGGCCTTTCTACTCACATATGTGTGAAAAAAAATGCTATGCGAGGATGTCCAAACTACACGCCAATGTCCTTGGTCGAGACCTCCAGGTTTGAACTATAGATTCCTTAATGTTTGTACTTTTCCTTTTTGTTGATATTAAATTTTATTTATCTTTCTATTAATAGATATTTTCACTAGTTTATTTTTGTTCAAGAATTTTAGTTATTTAATTTAGTATGAGTGTATGTAGTGAATTTTATTCTCAAAAGAACTTAGTCTTCCTTTTTTCAAAGTCAAATTTCCTACATTACAATAATTAATTAATTATTATGTGTTTTTCCTATTTTCTCTAACAACCCCCCTTAATATCAACTTAGGGAGAAGCTAAAACCTTGATGATGAATGTAATGATGGATGCATGTATGGGTCCCAACTACAAGACCTAATGAGGTACCCATGTACAAACAAATTAATCTCTCATAACTAGAGAAAGAGAAAACCACATGGGAGAAAAATCCTCTTCAAAAGAGAGGAAAATAAATAAATGCACTAGTGAAAGGAGGACAATATGATCCCCCAAGGACTGATTTTTCCACATAAGAACAATGAATGTTCCCATAATTGGAGAGATAAGATGAGAATATGAATCCCCCCATAAAGAAGTAGCTCATATGCCAAGGATGAAAGATTGAAGACAAAACATGATCGACTTCTATAAACAAAATTTCTCCCATTGGGAACAAATAGATCTAGTGGTGATTGAAGAATTCATTCCTTTAATTTGGATGAATAGGGAATCCAAATATAAATGATGTGTTCCTTTGAAAACTACTCAAATGTCTACATGTCAAAATGAGATAATATCAATTTAGAATCATGTAAAGACTGATGTACAACAAGCTCCAATTACTATGATGATGGTGGGCTAACAAGGATGATGTGGCTAATGGGAAAGAGGAGATGAATGTCCTCAAAATAATCCTCCAAATATGCAATAAGATTCCACTAACAAGGATGATATGTCTACAAGATATGAATCTCATATAGAAGAAGATGATTGTCTTGTTGCACTAAATCAATAGGGACCATGCATGTGGTGATACTGATCTGATTAGGAACAAAAGAATATGAATATTGGGCCTCTATATGAAAATTCATGTGAACATGAAGACAAGTCTCTGAACCATCAAAAATGCAGGATCGATGACATACTCAATCTCCTCTAAAGTATCATCATTTAAGGGTATACAGTCTGCATCATCAATGAAATGAGATAATTTGTACTAGGATCCTCTAGGAATGGAGAGGTATGAGGGTCTCCATGGATCTCCCAAAGTTAAGTCCAATGTGAGTGGGGACAATCAATGCCCAATATAGCACACATAGTGTCATGATCAACACTAGAACAAATCACTCCTACAACATGGTCAATGATGTTACACCAAGTTGATGTACTCCCTAGTGTGTTTGGTTTAGGTATGAATCCATACAAATAAGGAAAAATATTAAGCTACCTAATATGTTTTAGGATGTTATTTCTCCAAGAACCATAATTATCCATTTCCAAGATGAGCACAAAAGGATGAATAAAAAAATCCATAATACCTCCTTAAATGATAAAATTAGAGATGTATAACTTCAATGTGTGTAAAGAAGATCAAATGAATTTGTCTAATACAAGAAGATAATTTCTAGGTGCTAAGGTGTCAAAGTAATTGACTAGATTGTGAAATAAAAAAAGAATAAAAATTACTTGGGATAGATATTGGAAAATGTGCATGGATTGATCTGAAGACATCTAAAATACTTTTCCAATGCCACAAGCATTATGAAAGTTAGAGATCTAGGTAAAATGTTATGAGCTCAAGAGTTGAAATTAATGATATGACTTCAATAGGTGATCAACTCTATCACAAGAAAAATTTGATGATGAAGCCTACACCATTGGAAATTACATAGAACCAGTTTTCCAACAATGTCTTTTTTTCCCAATTTCAACACTGTATGCCCAAAATATGATTGAAAGAAAAAATAGCTTCTCTAGGAAATATTAGGGCTTTGGGGAACAAGGCAAGGCAAGTTGTACAAATGATGTTAGCGAAATTTCATGCTAACATTAAAAAAAAGAACGTTGACCAAAATATGCCCTATATTATCATAATATTCTTTTTTGAACTGAAATCTTATGGAATGGAAAAGACATTTGTAGGATGACAAGATATTTTTATTTTTTGGAATATGTTGCTATCATCATTGTTTATCAAAATAGGCTAAATATTCTCAAAATATTCCTCAAGATTTCACAAAACTAGTGAGAGATTGGGAAAATGGTGAGCGCTCAAGTTTTCAAGTCACTGATAAAGGGCTTTGACAATGATGCAAATGTCATTGAAGGCTTGAAAGGTCGCCAACGTGACTAGTGGTGGTCGTTGAAAAGACAATGACCCATGTGGTGTACAATCCCATAGGGCTTGCATATGAAAGTACCTTGTGGGTACCCAAAAAATATTTTTTGGTTTTAAATTATGTGAAAAACCTTTAAAAAATAGAATAATATTTTTTGTAACCTTCAATGTATTAATGGTGACTAGGGTTGTATGAGTCGTTATGACTATATGGATCCATACATTTGTGCAATTTTCCATGTGTGATTCTCTAGCCCTTAATTTTTTTCAATTTCTCCGATTTCAATGATTCAATAAGTCAAATTAGAATTTTTTATTGTTCTAGACTCCACGGTGATGTCCATTTTGCTCCAAGATGGGCTTATTTTTCTCTCAAGGTTGGATCTCTCAATTTTAGACATTAAATCATAGATATGGTGCTTTGATACCATATTGGAGTTGATAATGAACCCCACAACTCCCAAAAATCGCCTACAATCAAATAACCTATCACAAAGAGAGATCAAAGCAACTAATTATGTTATGCAACCTTGAGAAATTGACTGATCTAGAAAAGCATGATGGATTTTGTATTGATTGATAAAATAAGCTTAGATAATTGATTACAATGAAAGATGAAAGCTTATAAAAGAAAAAAAGCAACCCTATATTAAACTCTAGGTGATGATTAAATTAAATCATGACAATATCCTCGTCCTATGTTATGAGACAACATGACCTAAAAATAACTCAATCTAATAATAAAAACACTCTTAATTTTAACTTAATAAAACAAAAGAGACCTAATAATTAATTAATTATTAAGTAATTTTTCTATTTATTCACACCAACTACCAATGATATGCCTACATCCAAGATAATAAAAATGTCTCCTTTAGAATGAAAAAAAAAGAATGTCTATACATTATCAATGTCAAATTACTAGACAACACAATTAATCTTCAACTCTTCAAAATATATAATATATAAAATAAATTCTATTACCATAAATATTTCTTTATATTTATAATTGATTAAGAATCACACTCATTATAAATATCTATCAACTTATTTATTACAAATTAAATACAATTACTAATTTATAACAATATAAATGTAATAAGTATTATAATATTTGAATGGAGACCCAATAGTATTCCAAATACGACATCACCAACTATAAATGACATGTGAGAATTGATCCAGACATGGACATTTAGTTTTTCTAAGGAACATTATATGGAAAAAAAGTTGAGATGGACATATATCTAGAAAAAGAAGAAAATTGTAACACACAACCCACTATTATGGGGATGGTGGAAACAAACATCATAACTTTCCAAAACAACCCCTTAAGAGAGGTGTAATTTTTTTTTAAAGTTTCTCACTAAAGAAAAAAATATGATGCCCTCCACATAATTGGATGGGTTACATCCATTTCTTTCCCTTTAATGTTTTGGAAAATACATTTAGACTTGACTATATATGTTTTTCTTTTTGTTTTCATTGTCATTTATATTTAAGTATGATTATGTAACATGTGGATGATAATATTTATTATATTTCATAATTTTTATAATTTTATATTTACAAAGTATGACAGTTACAACATATATAAATATTGTAAAAGACTTTAGTCTTAACATGCAATAATTGAATTCTTAAACAAATATAACTTTATCAAATTATTGACATATAAATTAATTAAATAAATTAAGTTTTAAATAAAATTTATTTATGTTTCTCATATATTTTACTATTTTTTGGCTGTTTTTTTGTGATGTGGGTAGTTTTGTTAATAGTGAACATTCATAAATGTTGTGCTTACATATATTATTCTTTATATAACCTATTTGGGCATGGCTCTTTTCCATGTATCATGTAAGGAATTATTGAATTCAACTTTGACGCATCACCTATACATTATCACATAGTATTTATGAGTCTTCAATTGATCTTCAACATTATCAAATAGGTCAGTAGACTTGTATTGCATTGGCATGCAAGGTCTTTTGTAGATATGTGTTTGTTGTACTACCTTTTATGTCATGTTTATTCTTGAACAATAGAAAAATATCCCAAAAGCTAACATTATGATATTAATGTGCAAATGAGTAATGTTAATAGAATCTTAAAAATTCTATAATTTTAGTTTTAGGGCTGTTAACAATTAGTAAGCACAAATTTTCATTTTTGGCCATTGAAACATGAATTTCTAGATCTATTTGGATTGACCATTTTCTAAATTATAAATATATCATACATATTTTCAACCAACATAGGGGTCCATCCAAATATGTAGATATAAAAAAAACATCATAACGCGTGGTAAAGTGCAAGAATTGATAATTGACATATTGTAGGTTATTATTTTTCTGGTAGTTTAATTTATTTTTTCCTTAGTCATAGGTTTTTTCTACACTTTTATTAATCTTTCTTAGGATAAATAAAGTGAGTATTAATTAATAACTAGGAGATAAGGTGATGAAGTATCACCATCATAAAATGGTTAAACATTTACTATCTTCATCACTTTATTAAATAATAATGATGGTCACTTCCTATTAGCTATTTTTCCACCTCTATCCTTTTTCTAGTTCTATATAAACTCACTACCTAGCTTGTATTTGCATACGCTTGCATATCCATTATCCATCTTGGAAGCTCGTAACACATTTTTGTCTTTTTGACATTGCATACCTCTTGAAGTCACTAGTTTGCATTGTTTATGTTTTTCCAATTTATGTAGCTTAGAATTTCTCTCATAAAGTTCCTTGGGTAATAAATCTATTTTAATTTTCAACATGGTATCAAATATTTTGTTTTGATAATTATGAGTTTGTATATTCCTAATTGAAATTTGAGATTATTATGTAAGATCTTGTGAAATCTTGTATGTTCCTCTCTTACATTTTAAATGATTTGGAGAATCATAAAGGATTTATGAAGATATGATAACCTCTTCATTTTGCATATGTGTTTGTAAGATCTGGTTGATTGCAACAAATTTGGTTATACTAACAAAAAATTTTACTGTTTCAATGCATCCAAGAGGCTTGAGAAAGTTAAGATTGACTTTCATTTCATTTGATTCGGATATCATTTGACACAATTGAAAGTTAGGTTTTAAAGATTAGATTTGACAAACATATTTTTACTGGAGTACTTTTAGACCAAATAGATCTTGTCATTGCATTTAAGAGGCCGAGACAAATTTTGACATAAAATTTTCCCATATTGGTGTTGGGAGTCATTGAGGCAAAAACATTTTCTAGGAGGGCCGTATGGTCCCCTAGTTGTCGTCGTATGATGTTAGTTGTAGAAACAATTCAAAAAATAAATAAATTATGCACTCAATGAATAAGGGCTTAACACCCAATTCCTACACACTAGCAGCCAAAGGGCCACCTGTGGCCATAAAGGCTACCAACAATGGTTATTGCTAGTATTGAACCGCATGTGGTTAACTAATAACTGCTAAAGGTTATAAAACACCAACCATTTGTAGCCAAACTAAATTTCTAGCCACGTAATCTCCACCAGTCTATCACCTAGCAACCACTGCCACTGTCGACACCACCCATGGGCCACTAGGGCCCTCCTTATAGCCCAAATTAGGCCTTTTTTCAAACTTGCATAAATTTTTCTTTGGTAATCGTATTTTGGTGAATGAGATATCGTTGGAAAGATGGAGATGAGAACTTTCCATCTAAAAAGGTTTTTGAAAATAATTTTTTCTATGTTTTGGTAGATATTGTAGGTTGAATCTATTTGTTGTGGTTTTCTTCAACTGGTCATAAATTTTACGTTGGAGATCTATTTTTTGAAAATGAATAAGCATTGGAAAGGTATTGAAGAGCACTACATAGTTATAGGGCTATTTTTTCATAATTTATATCATATTCATTTTAAATTATAATTTGTAAATTTTTTTATTATGAGCCTAATGACCATTATAACTTGGAAAAATATTTGTAAATTCACTAAACTATAAAGTTCCAACCTTGTAATATTTAGGGCATGTTTTTTTATACTAGTGGAAAGGGGGGTGTTCTTTTGGTGTCATTTTGTATCAATATTTGGGGGATTATACAAGCATTTTGTAATCACAAACTGAGATAAAGTTCCATTTATGGGGGTTAATAATGTCTCTTAAAACTTATTTCCATCCTTTTATTTTCAAGATAACTTCAGAGAACTATTTATCCTAAAAACAAGGGATAAAGAATCATTTCCTTGAGTAGGATCTAATACCCTATCTCCTTGGACTTGTTCTTGATCTAGAAGTGATTATGAATGAAAGAATGCATGGTTTAACAATAATGACATGGTATATGGACTAATGTCTTACTATTTTCGAGGATAATATGCATCACATAGAACACACTAAGTTCCCTTTCACTACTTGGAAAATCATCCAACAGTTGTATGGAGACATTGGATCTTCATCTAAAAGTGATGTTTCCTTGGATAAATAGGCTCTTGTGGATGTATTGAGACTTATGTTGCCCCATCTTATGTGGACACATTTTATGGATGATTAGTTCATTGATACCCCATCAACAATACCTGTTGCTACTTCAAATTCTAGAGTCGCTTCTTCAAGAGCTTCCAACAATTATTCATAGCAAGTTCATTTATGTCTTTTGGATTCAGTTCATTAGGACCAATTTCTACTAGACATCTCTTGTTTGTTTGTAGGGTCCCTCATTTTAGATCTAGATGGAACTATTGAGGAAAAATATTATGTACTTACATCTATTGCTACTCCAGAGTCCTGTGTTGCTTCTTCGAAATCTTCTAGTGACTTCTTGCATCAAGACATACATAGTATTTTAGATATAGCCTTGTGGGATGATCTCTTGATAGGTATTTCAATTTTTTTTATGGAAACACATATTACAGATTTGGGAGAAACAATTGATTGCATTCATCTTCTCTTTGATAGAGATGATTCTTCTTCAGTTGTTGTGAGGGAACGCTCTGACCCTCTTTTTCATTCTCTACATGATCATTAATCATAATTTTCCATGAGTGTGGATACTTTTTATTAGAATTCGAAGGAGACATATTGAAAGGAGATACTTGAGTTTTTGGATCAAGTGTTCTACATTCATCTTTATGAGATTCTAATTTGTTATTTTTAGCAGTGTGGCTTAGGATGCCTGATTTGATTGTGACATCTTTTAACACCGACATGGGGACACTTGAGCTGAGTTAAAAGACTTCACGAGCAATCATGGGCCATATTCTACATCCAATTTTGAGCATCTACCATTGGATCTCTTTAGGGGGGCTTCTCGGTCCTTCCACTTCATTTCTCTCTCTATTATGGGGGCACATACTTCCTTGTTGTGGGAGGGGGATTCTTCTTCTTTGGGGGTATTTTATATGAACATGGGTACCTAACATGGATTCATTTTTTGAGACCCATCATCATCTTTTTCGCCCACCTAAGCTACAGTTAAGGAGGGTGTTAGTGTAGGTTTTTATTTTCCTAGTGGGCTAATTTATTTTCCCTTAGTCATACATTTTTCTTACACTTTTATTAAGCTTTGTTAGGATAAATAAAGTGAGTTTATTATTTAATAACTAGGAGATAAGGTGATGAAGTTTCACCAGCCTAAAAGGATGGAGAATCTACTATTTTCATCACTTAATCTAATATTTGTGGTCACTTCCTATTGGTTGGTTTTCCACCTCCATCCTCTCCCTTGTTCTATATAAACTCACTACCTAGCTTGTATTTTGCATCTTGGAATCTCTTAATACATTTTTTTCATTCTAAAATTACATATCTCTTGGAGTCATTGGTTTGCATTGTTTATGTTTTTCCAATTTATTAAGTTTAGAATTTATCTCATAAAGTTCATTCGGTTAGCAATATATTTCAAAATTTGAACATGGTATCAGAGCTCCAATGCTGCAGACTCCTTCCCAGATCTGAGGGACATGTTTTGGCTTGAAGAATAGCAATAACTATTATTGATGGGGTATCAATGAACTGATCATCCACAAAATATGTGTCCACATAATATGGGGCAACATAAGTCTCAATATCATCCATAATATCTTGGTTATCCAAGGAAACATCACTTTAGATCCTTGGAGCTCCATTTTTCTAAAATGAATAGGTGTTGGAAAGGTATTGAAGAGAACTACATAGCTATATGGCTATTTTTCCTATATTTTGTATCAAATTCATTTTATATCAAAATTTATAATTTTGGCAATTATGGACCCAGTGAGTACTGTAACTTGGAATTTTTTTTGGAAACACACTAAACTATAAAATTATAATATTTGGGGAGGGGGGTTATTTTTTATACTAGTGGAAAGGGAGGTGTTCTTTTGGTGTCCTTTTCTATCATTCTTGGGGGGAATATACATGCATTTTGTAATCACAAACTAAGATAAAGTTCCATTTATGAGGGATTAATCATGTCCCTTAAAATTTATTTTCATCCTTTTGTTTTCAAGCTAACTTTAGAGAACTATTTATTCTAAAAACAAGGGATAAATAATCAATACCTTGAGTAGGATCTGTAGGATTTGAGAAATGCAAATCCACAGAACCCAATGAACACCTGCATGCAAGAAACTTGTCACAGAGAAAGAGAGAGAACAAAACAAGGGTTTGGCTCTGACAATGTGCAAAGAAGTATTATCAAAAAAGTGAATGAAAACGAAAAAACGATACAAGAGATCAATCCTTATAAAAGGAGATCAAAAACCTAAAGGAAACCCTAACCCTAAAGGTGAGTGCATTTAATAATTAATATTAATTATTAAATGACTAATATATGTGCATAAAGCGAAATCTTAAGAGGAGAGTAAAGTTAATTAATTACTTTACTCTAACACCCCCCCTTAAGATGAGCAAGAGTGCAGCTACAAACTAGTGCAAGAAAGCAAAAGTAACTACAATGCATGGAAGTAAAATTGGGTCCAAACAACTAGGCCTGATCAGGTACCCAAGTACAAGGAAATCTCTATGAAACAGAGAAAAGGAGAAAACCCAGTGGGAAAAAACTCCTCTCCAAAAAGAGATGCAAAAATAAAGTACAAATGGAATGTCTCAAGAGACTTTCTCAAGAACATATGCAGATATACAATTAGATACCCCCCCATGAGAGAGAGTGGAGACTCCAAAGCCCCCCCAGAATGAGAGAACCCCTGTGCCAATGATCAAACCAATGTGTCTCCTCGAAGGAAGAAACAGATCCAACGGTCGAAGAAGAGGAAATCCTTGGATGTGAGGTGAAAATGGTAGTCCTGGATGATGCTCACTGAAGAACTGAACTAGAGAATGAGTGTTTGAATAATAGAATGGTGAATCAAACAACTCAAGATGATCCTGAAATGGAATCTCCAATGAAGAAGGGATAACAGGTGTGTTGAACCTATCATCTGTGAGGAAATGAATATCCTCTGATATGGCCTCAACAACTGCACTTGATGGCTCGATGAGTGGAGCAACAATGTCAGTCACAACTAAAGTGGTATCCTGCTGAACAAATGTGATCTCAATAGGAGGAAGAGGTGTAGAAGTCTCAACACTAGTCTCATGAACAGATGGAAGAACACATAAGTTCAAGTGATCGAACTTCTCCTCAGATACTGCATGCTCTCTTTTAGAAAGAGAGGGAGATGGTGGACCAAATTGTGTAAATGCATACAATCGGGAAGAATGATCAACTATCCCTGTTGCAACAATATTTCCAGTCTGAATGTCTCTAATGTGCACTGAATCAGGTGTGAACTCAACTGTCTTCCTTGTCCCACTGTGAGCAATCTGATAGATGGAGAGAAGGTTAGTGGAGAAAGATGGAACACATAGTACATCATTGAATGTACCGTCATCAATATTGATAAAACCTTTCCCACATACACTCATATAAGTGTTATTACCCATCAATATGTGTGGTGAGGATGCAGCCTCAAAAGATGAGAACATGTCCTGAGAAAATGCCATATGATGTGAAGCACCTGAATCCAGTAGCCATCTAGATGAATGTGAACTGGTGGTTGCACATAATGCATGACCCTTATGTGGGGCCTGTCCATCTATCTAGAATGATGGTGAAGAAGAAGACCCGCTTGAAGTAGATGAAGAAGAGTGATGAATATGGTTCTTCTCAAGAAGAGCTATCAAATCTGAAACCTGTTTTGCATATCCATCTATCTTCTTCTCATAACAATAGGACTCATCATGTCCTAGCTTAGTGCAATAAGCACACTTAGGTCTATCTTTCTTCGATGATTCCCCCTTAGGAGAAGGTGAATCAGAAGTCTTCTGTGAACTAGAATCCTTCCAATGCTCTGTGGTCTGTGGTTTTTATTTTTGTTTCTCCTTCTGCTTCCCCTGAGATGACTGTGCTACCAACGCTTGGTGTGGTGATCCTGTGAGAGCATCCAACTGTGATATCTTAGCTTGCTCTCGTGTCAAACGATCACAAAACACCTCAAAAGAAGGCATGGTAAAATGTGCACCCAGGGCATCCATAGTGGAATGGAAGGTAGATGAGAATATCTGAAAGTTCCCACGAAGCTTTGACAAAATCAGGTAAATACACTATGTATCAGTCTTAACCTTACCACAACCCTGTAGAAGAGATCTCTGTTGTTTGAATTTCATCAAAAGGTCCTCAATGGAGGGAAAAGAATCAAGTACAAGTGAAGTCAACTTTGCCTCAATCTGTAGTGCACGAAACTGATTGATGGTACCAAATAAATCATTGAACTTGGTCCATATTTCAAGAGGACTGTTACATGCATCAAGATGAAACAACAAGCTGTCTGAAACATGTAAGGAAATCAAACCCATAGCCTCATCCATCTTATTTCTATGCTGCATAACCTTAAATGGCCTCGTCAAAATTGGCTGAATCGTATCTAAATAGGACCACAACCCCTTTGATTTGAGAAGACGTGTCATAAATGTCTTCCAAGTATGATAGTTATGAGGTGTGAGAAGTTCAACAGTAGAAGTATTTTCGGCTATGTTTTGAACTATGCCTCAACTACTCTGAATTTTTATTATTATTATTTAGTGGTCTTTCAGAACTAGACAGAAGATGTAGAAGGGTTTTTTTTGTTTTGGTGTTTATAGATTATGGTTTTCTGATGTAAATGACATAAAGCAAGAAAAAACACCCCCCCACAATGCAAAAAACCAATCCCCAATACAAACTGAAAGCCAAAAAACAATAGAAAGCAGTATATGTATGAGACAAATCTTTGTGTACCTAAAGAATTTTCTAGTGAAATAAACTACAGATCTGGAAAGAGCACAGAACCACCTTTCTGACGCCTATTCGTTTTCGAAAAATGGAGCAAAATCGACAAAGTTATGCCCTCCAGAGTGTAGAAAACAACATCTGTCTTTGACTGCTAAAAAAAGCATGCAAACTGCAAATTTCTAGAAAAATTCCTGCACCATCAGAGTGGGCTCCAAACCAGCTTTTCGACGCCTATTTTTGTTTGAAAATCCGAGAAAAAATGCCCATTTTACGCCCGATTTAGTGCAAGTTGCTTAAAAGAGTAAAAAAATTTTTACACAGCCCTCAAGGGCTAAAAAACCTTCGGCCCCTGGTCACATGGTCGACCATGGGGCTGGCGTGTAGGAGCTAGAGAAGAAGCCCTTGATCACCAATATGACCGTGGGCTAGTGCTGGAGTGGCCGCCACCGGTTGGGCGCTTAGCACCTGGTCACCACATGACCTCAGGTGGACGGCTTAAGCCCATAGGGGTTGAGCTTTGCGGAGCGGCGGGTTGGGTGGAGCCGCCGGTGGTGGTGGCGAATGGGTGGCCACCGGGTGGCGCGTGGGCAGCGAGCCCTTTTACACTGGACGTGTAGGATTTCCTGCTAAAAAACTTTGATTTTTTTATTTTATTTTTATTTTTATGAAATTTTTGACCTCGAAAATTGTGCCCTGAGGCCGTACGGCTTTGGGGCCAATTTTTTTTGCTTGTTTGGTCGACAGAGGCCAAATCAGACAAATTTTATATGAAAATAGGGGTTTTTGGATGCTGCGAGCTCAACGACGAGGTCTGTCTGAGCTCAAAGTGCACCAAAAAAAGAAACCCCCTATTCCAAATAAAAAACTAGAAAACAAACACAGATCTGATGCAACCAAACCTAGATCTCTAATCCTTTCAAAAACTGAACAAGCTGTAGCAGATTTGGCTTTGATACCATGTAGGATTCGAGAAATGCAAATCCACAGAACCCAATGAGCACCTGCATGCAAGAAACTTGTCACAGAGAAAGAGAGAGAACAAAACAAGGGTTTGGCTCTGACAATGTGCAAAGATGTATTATCAGAAAAGTGAATGAAAATGAAAAAACGATACAAGAGATCAATCCTTATAAAAGGAGATCAAAAACCTAAAGGAAACCCTAACCCTAAAGGTGAGTGCATTTAATAATTAATATTAATTATTAAATGACTAATATATGTGCATAAAGCGAAATCTTAAGAGGAGAGTAAAGTTAATTAATTACTTTACTCTAACAAGATCTACTACTCTATCTCCTTGGACTCATTCCCGAGCCAAGTGACTATGAATAGAAGAATGCATGGTTTAAAAATAATGAAATGGTCTATGGACTAATATGTCTTACTATTTATGAGGATACTCTACATCACATAGAGCATATTGAGTGCCCTTTCACTGCTTGGATCATCATCCAAAAATTGTATGGAGATAATGGATCTTCATTTGAAAGTGGTGTTTCCTTGAATAACCAGACTCTTGTGGATGATACTAAGACTTATATTGTCATATCTTATGTGTATGATTAATTTATTGATACCTCATCAACAATACCTATTGCTACTTCATATTCCAAATTTGTTTCTTCAAGAGCTCAACAATTATTTGTAGCAAGGTAATCCATGTCTTATGGATTTAGTTCATTGGGACCAGTTTCTACCAAACATCTAGTGTTTTTTTGTAGAGTCCCTTGATAGGCCATCGTTAGGTCCTACTACTTTAGAATAATTGAATGTCAATTAGTCGACCGGTCAGTTTCCAAGGCAGTTTGCAGAAGGAGAGCATTTGGATAACTCATTTTATATTTTCCTATTTTTCTCCTAAACTACGGAAATCAGCTCTAATCTAGGGCCATTACTATTTAACTAGAGAATAATCTTACTCTAAGAAAATTCTAAAATACTAAATTAAAAAGCATAAGACAAATAATTTAGAAGGCATTACAACTAAACTAGAAAGCATGGAAACAAGCAAACTAAACAACTGATGTACTACAGAAACATAAAAGTAAGGAAATAGACAATTAAACATCTTTTAAACAGTAAAGGATTTTATCAACTACTGAAAATAACTTACACAAATTAAGAACAATGGTGCTCCGAAACTACAGACTCGACTCTTCAACAACTTGTTACTTCCTACTGAATAACAATTTACCTTAAATAAAGAAAACAACTTAGCAATAAAATACTTATCTATCTAGGCTAACTCCCCTCGAGTGGCCAGATCGCAGGCTAATACTTCGTCTTGAGAATCACATAAGCTACAAGTTCTCAACTCCTCTCATCACAAACAGTCATCATCATTTGAAATTCAACAGTTACCAATATACATAAATCTCATAACTCATTCTAACAGTGCTTTGAAAAACCATGTGAACAACATAACAATACTTCGTTTGTCTTATTCATTACTTGTGAAATTATATTTTTATAGATAACTTTTTAACTAAATCCTAAATTTAAGATGGCTTGGATAGCCATTGAAAAAGTCTTCCTCAACTTAAAACTAACTTTGATGTCTTTAAAGCTCATAAACATATGGAAGGCTCGAGAAGAGCCATAAAGTTTTAACAACAAAAATTTAAAGAGAAGAAACTAAATCTTCAGTGCATCATCTAGGCATCTAGGAGTGGGCTCACATCATTACTCTTGAGGCACGTGCTGGATAAACTTCTATAATAGCCGCATGATGACCTGTTATTCCCTACAAAAATGCTCAAGTCAATCCATTAAGCCCGCTTTGGTAAATTTCCTCAATTGATCAAAAGAAAGAAAGAAAGCATAATTTTCCTTAAAATAAGCAATTAATTCTCCTAAAGTTTAATAAATCAGCATAGGCTTAGGATTGAGTTAGCAAAAGTAAGCTTTCCAGATTTGATTATGATGAGGTTATTTTTACCTCATCATCCCTCATTTTAGATCTATATGGAACTATTGTGGATATATGTCTTCTCTTTGAGGACAAATATTGTGTCCTTACATCTATTGCTAATTCAAATTTTAGTTTTTCTTCTTTGAAATCTTCCAGTGACTTCTTGTAGTAGGACATACATAGTCTTTCAAATACAACCTTGTGGGATGATCTCTTGACATGTATTTTAGACTTGTTTATGGAGATGCATATTGCATTTTTGGGAGACACTATTGATTGCATTCATCTTCTCTTTGATGGAGATGATTCTTCTTCAATTTTTATGAGGGAACACTACAACCATCTTTTTCATTCTCTACATGATCATTCATCACATTTTGACATGAGTGTGGATACTTTAAATCAAAATTTGGCGAAGACATCTTTAGAGGAGATAATTGAGTCTTTATATTGTGTTCTACATTCATCTCTAGGAGATTCTAATTTTTCATTTTTAGTAGTGTGTCCTAGAACACCTGATTTTATTATGACAACTTTTAACATTGACATGGGGGTACTTGATCTAAGTTAAGATACTTCATACATTTTGATTTTTGTTCCTACACATTCCATTAATGAATGGGCAAATAACTTGCATACACCTTTATTATTTTTTCCTAAGGGGAGGAACATTGTTCAAAAATTATGGGCCATCTTCTACATCCAGTTTTAAGCATCTACCATTGGATCTCTTTGGGTACGAGGGGGTTTATTTTTCCTTCAACTTCATTTCTCTCTCTATTATAAGGCTTCCTACTTCCTTATTGTAGGAGGGGGTTTCTTCTTGTTTTGGTGGGATTTTATATGTACATGGGTACCTAACATGGCTTCATTTTTTAAGACCCATCATAATATTTTCACCCACCTAAGCTAAACTTAGGGGGGTGTTAGTGTAGGTTTTTATTTTCCTAATGGGTTAATTTATTATCCCTTATTCATAATTTTTCCTACACATTTATTAAGATTTCTTAAGATAAACAAAGTTATTTATTTATTTAATAATAACTAGGATATAAGGTGATGATATGTCACCATCGTAAAAAATTCTTGGGAAAGTTTTGCGTTGAGAAATAAAAAGGTAAATTTTAATATTGTGGCTCCCTCTTACTATGTACTAGAATTAATAATTATGTGGAAGGGGAAGCTCTAGTAGTAGCTATGCTAAATGCAGCTTCAGGGGAGTTGGATATTTTTATTGTGTAGGGAGATTCTTTGTTATCGATAAATACTTTACACAAGGGTGTCTATCCCAACTAGAGATTGATAAAATATGTTTAAGAAGACCTTATTTTGGGCATCAAGTTAACTAATTTTAACTTTGAATATTGCCCTTGTAATATTAATAAGGTGTCCAACCTTTTGGCTAACTCAATATTTGAACAAGAATTATACATGACTCTCTTCAATCAATTTTTCAACTCATGGGAAGTTCTATATTTTTTTCTACATAATAATCCTCCTTAATTCTTATCCTATTGGTACGTTTTCCTTAAGATCCACTATGGTGGTTATTTTTTCTAAGGACTCATTATTGATGATAGAGGAAAAATATGATTTAATTAGAAATTTTAAAAGACACATGTGAGAGGGAAGTGAATTTATTGCCACTTGCATAGCTTTTTATTAGTGCAATTTTTGTTCTATGGCATAAAAGTCTATGTCGGTTGGGTCATTGATAGGAGAGTGTTATGTGGGGGTTTTTTGGCAACGTGTTTTATGATTATGGTTCACAAGAATATTTGAAGGCCTAGTCATGATCTACGAAGGGTGTGGTGATAGATGGTAGGTTGGCTTCCATTGTTGTTATGATTCTTTGAAATCCATGGGTTTTTTTTGCATATGTGCTAGATGAGTTAAGACTAGGTTTACAAGGAATTAATATGTCAAAGGTAATTATGTCCTAATAATTGGTCTCCAAGCTCATAGATTGGATTCTATTTTTTTTATTCTTCTAGAGGTTAGAGTAGGATTCAACCAAGAATTTGTATAGGTTCAAGTATGAAGGAGGCTCATCAAAGGAAAAATATTAGGGAAGTTGAATGATTTGCAATCAGACATGTGAATGAATTATGATCTTATCAATTTGATATGGGCAAAGTGTTTCTCAATTTATTGGTCACTCACAGTTAAGACCAAATAGAAATCATGAGTGAATACAAAGTCCCTATTTTATACCATAAAAATATCCATAGCATAAAACGACATGCATAAATTATACCCACCATTCAACTCTCAAATCTAGACCACATTGCATGATTTGGAGATTATTTTTGAGGAAGCTATGGAATGGGATGAAACTGCTGTGTCTAATCTAGGATATTGGGAAGTGTATTGTAGGCATAATTAGCCTAGTTTTTGTTTATTCTAGTGTCAATATAGGTATTTTATTAGTTATGTAGTGTTTGCTACATGTTTTTCCAATATTTTGGGGGATAGATTTTCATGGGCCAAAGAATTTAGTTTTTTCTCTTAGGTGGCACCTAAGTTTTTCTATGTTGGGATAGTTGGTAGATGAGTTATACCCCCAAGGTGATGGAGTTTTGAATATTATCATATATTATATTAGTTTTCATTGGTCCATCCTATCCATTTTATTGTATGTTTTTTATTTGATCTCAAGTAGGGCCCCCTATAGAACCCTCAATTATTTAATCTAAAAATAATAGTATTATAGTTATAAATCTAAATCATTTATTAAATGTATCTATTTAAATTTTAAGTAATTATATAATATATTATTGTTATTATGGATAATTTGAAGAATTTAATCTCAACATGCAAAAATTAAATTTAAAAACTAATGTCTAAAACATATAGTTTCACTAAATTATTAACACATAACTTAATCAAATACACTATTTTTTTAACATATTGCAATGGAAAGGACTAGTCATTAGGTGATACTTATTATTCATTGCACCTTCTAATGAATCAACACTAATTTTTTGAACCAATTTCAATATTTATTCTTATTATAAACTTGTAAGTTTTTTACCTAAAAAATATATTATAAAATAGTTAATCTAGATAGATATTGACTAAATGATTTAATTTCTTATTACAACCTTTACATTACCCTATGTTAAATAACAAGATGAGATGACATGCATCTATTTTTTTAGGCATTAATATTTATAATAATGAAGAATGACTATGTGAAGCATTAGAACACCAATATTGATCACATTTATAACATCTATAATTTAATATTTACAAGGCATAACAATGTTTAAACCACATTATTAGTAAAAAAAATATTTATTTTTCTTAAATTGATATGAAATTATATGTCAAATATTATTAACATTCTTCATTAATTATTTATACAATAAATATGATGCCAATAAATATTATTTATGATTTTATATTTAAAATAGATGACAAGTGTTTAAAGCATTTATTATTAGTTAATTTATATGTATATATATATATATATATATATATATATATATGATAAATAGTGTACTTTCTACATTATTTATATAAAATTAAATGAACTAGTTCACATAAAAGATGGATGCAATAGAATTATACCACCAAATTTTGATGCGAGTCAACAAATAAAATAAAATATATCATAGTGCTATATAGCTAAAGTAATTCCACTGGAAAGATGATGAAGGTCATAGTCAAGGTGGTTAGCACATCCATATAATTTCTATCCATTAGGAATATATTTCCAACCCATGGTGGTATCTTCTTTATTAATTTATTCATCTTGATCCATAGGATTTGTTTAAACATGAGAAATAACAAGGTCCTACTAGGGGAACTTGCCACTATCATGCCAGCTAGGGATGCCACAATCACGTTGAGAAGTATAAGACTAACCATATGGTGGAGGAGACCAACCATTACGTGTATGTAAGGAGACTCATGAGAGCCACATATAAGGTGAACAATATGACTACAATCTTAGTGACAACCACACAAAGGGGAAGCATCTCTATTTGAAGGAGAAGGTGGCACACAATTAATAGTAGACAAAGCATTGTCATAATGATCTATACAATTTTTCAAGTGAGAAAACTCCAAATTACTTTTATAATCCTAGACTTAAATCTATAAATAGTGTTAGAGAATATAATTACTTTAGAATACATGGAAAAGTTAGCATCCACAACTCTTAAAAATAAATAAACATTCATATCTTTCCATATGTTGAATAAAAAAATTATTCTAAAAGTATGTCAAGTTTTTGTAAATATCAAAGGAATTTTAGGGTAATCACCTCTAAGAATCATATCCTAAAATAAAATATTTGGATGACAAGGCTTGAAAAAATATATATCCAATTTCATGTAGCTTGAGCCCATGAAAAACACTAGAAGATATGATTAATAGTTTTGAAATATCCACAAAAAGGATAGAGTGGATTAGAAACACCAAAATGGATAAGTTGAGATCCAATAATAAAACCATAGTAAAGGAGACACACAAAAAATGAGGTAGCTTGGGATTCAAAATGAAGACTAAACTATTTGAAATCCACAATTTCATTGACTCGAAATAGATTGGATATTCCACCCAACATTGAGTTAATAAGCCATGGGAATAAGAGGATAAATCCATGAACATCCTTTGAACGGATTATAATTACTTGAAGGAGTGTTTGTATACCACTTTCAATCATTCCACCAAGGCATATCACACCAAATACTAGCCTCATAGATAATATTTGGATGAATAGACTCTAAAATAGTTTGAAAGAATTTATAATCACGATTTCCAAGTCTATATTTAGCTTTAAATTATGGATAAGATAGCTAACTGTTGCAATTTTGTTGTAGGTGTTGTCATTGATGTCAATAGAATGAAGATTTTTGTAGATGTTTCTAGTTGCATATGTTGCAATCAGTATGTTGGTCAAAAGTACTATGTATGATGATGGATGTCATGAATTTTCTATATATAATTGTACTACATATCTTGTTGCTCATGAATAAGTGGATGTTAATATGAAGATGATGAGTGTTGTAATTTATACATGATTATATTCCATGTCTCTTGATGTGAAGCTTTATATAAGGTGTGAAAGAGAGCATGAAATATTCTCAAGTAGTTAGTGGCTCAAGAAGGTGTATTGAAAATATTTGGAGAATGCTCCACATTCCTCTGCATTTGAAGATATGGCCTCACGGTTTGGAAGTTTGATAGAATAAGTGCCAAGTAAGTATGTTACTATTTTTAAAATATAGAAGTTAACACAATTTTCCAGAGTTAGTTGGGTGAAGACTGTACTGTCATAGTCAAGAAGGTTCACAGAAATGCTCTGCATTTCTCTGTAGTTGATGTTGTGGTCTTGTGGTTTGGACGATGCATTAAAAATGTCTATCTATTTTCTCCCTTCAAGTTTTAGATGTTGATGTGTACCACAATTTGAATTTTCAATGTTTTATCTCAAGACTACGTTATTTGGGTATGCAAGAGATACTGGTTCAATGTTTGTTTATCTACACCAGCTTAATGTTGTGTAAGATTGTAAAAGGAGGGCATGTAAATTTTTTTGAATATCATTTAATGCTTGTAATATGATATGCATTATGTTATTCGGGCTCTTTGGTATTGCTTGTGATTTGGAGTTAATATTTAGAGGGTTAAGTGTTTGTTGGGCCAACTTGGTATTTTAAGGTGTTTGTACGAAGTTTTTGTTGTGTGTGCCAACATGGGACTGTGTGTAGATGTAAAATTGCTCCTTCTTATCTCCTAGCTTGCACCGCATTCAATTTACTTTCCCCATGAATGATTTGGAGCCAAATCATTATAGTCATTGCATATTCATGCTTACACGTTTCAGTTTGGCCAACAAGGAGAAATGTTTTGAAGCTTGTGGAAGATATAAATGGAAGATCAAGTGTGTGATTGAAGTGGTGGTTTGTGTGTGTGTTGAAATATTCAATGTGTTAAAAGTGATAAATTCCAAAAGCAGTGAGTTGAAGGCAGAAGAATGTGTACAAATATGTGAAAGAGTATTTGAAGTGTGCTAAAGGAAGTGAGTTGAAGGTAGAGGTGTGTGAATTAAGAGTTGAAGAAAATGAGACAAAGGTAGAAGTGTGTGGGTGGAATGCTGAAGGAAGTGAGTTGAAGGTAGAGGTGTGTGAATTAAGTGTTGAAGGTAGTGAGCCGAAGGTAGAAGTGTGTGGGTGGAATGTTGAAGGCAATAAGCTGAAAGAAAAAGTTAAGTGTGTGAATGTTGAAGGCAATGAGCCAAGGGTAGTAAAGGTGTTGTGGTGGAAGTGGATCACCAAAATTCATCAATTATTGTATGCTGAGGTTGTGGTCTCTTTCTGTAAGTGTTTTATTGATAGGGATTTGTAAAATTCCTCTGGTTGAGGCCATAAAATTGTGTTGTGAATCTTGTTTTTACTTTTGTGAGGTTGGATTTGGACAGTAGCTCCAAGCAACTTTCTCACCATGGTTTTTTCCTTGTAGGGTTTTCCACATAAATTTGGTGTTATATTTGTGTGATTGTGCTTTGAATATTTTATTTGGTTAAGGTAGTAATAAGTTCTTATTGATAAAATTGAATTGGATTAAATTTTAGGGATATATTGATTCACCCCTCCTCTCAATATATATGTGTGTTCTAATAATTGGTATCAAAGTTGAGTTCCGTGGTGCATCTTAATAGCTGAAGGTTGATCTTGGTTTTTAAAACATGGCTCAGAAGGAGTTCTCTTCTAAAGCACAACTATTTTATGGAAGAAACTATTCTTTCTGGAGTGTGAGAATGGAATCCTACCTTACTTTGCTAGGGTACGATGTTTGGGGAGTTGCAAAGGATTATTATATTGAACCTGTTCATCTTATTACTGATATTAATGCAAAGAAGGCTCATGAGAACAAGGATAAATAAATGAAGACCATCTTGAGTGGTCTAATAAAGTCTAAATTTTTGAGTATTGTAATGCAAGATTGCCAAGGACATATGTGATAAGCTCAAAAATTTGTATGAAGGGAATGATAGTGTGAAGTAAGAAAATTTGTAATCTTATAGGACATTATTTGAGAATATAAATATGAAAGAAGAGAACATAGCCAACTACTTGCTTTGGGTAGATGAAGTTGTAAATGGGATCAAAGGACTTGGTGAAGATGTAACTAATTCAGTAGTTGTGAAGAAATTTCTAAGGACTCTCCTCTATCAGTTTGATTCAAAAGTGTTTGCTATTGAGAAAGCCAAAGATCTGACAAATCTTACTATGGAAGAAATTTTTGGATCTCTCATAGCCTATGTGATGAGGAATGAAGTTAAAGGTACACACAAAAGAGAATATGCATTCAAAGTTGTGAAGAAAGAAGAAGTGTCTGATTCACACAGTGATTCTGAGGAAGAAGAAGAAATTGTAGAGAAAAAAGAAGCACAGGAGAAAATCCCCAAGATTCCAACCAAGTATGTCCAAAGGAATCATTCAAAAGATTAGATTATTTGAGACAAGAATGAAGGTGTGTATACCAAAAGAATCTTTGCAAGGACAAATGAATAGGTAAATTTCTCTTTGTTATCAAGAATAGAACCTAAGACTTTTTTTAATGATAGCAAAGATGAAGGATGGATTCAAGCAATGGAAGAAGAGCTAAATCAAATATAGAAAAATAAAACTTGGGAATTAGTGACAAGACTTGCAAACAAGAATGCGATATGAATAAAATGGGTGTTCAAAGACAAACTAAATGCAGATGGAGAAGTTGTGAGAAACAAAGCAAGGTTGGTGTGTAGAGGTTATTCATAGGTGGAAGGAATTGAATTTGAGGAAAAATTTGCTCTGGTGGAAAGAATGGAGGCTATCAGAATGTTTATTTCCCTTTTTATTCATAATAACTTCAAAGTATATCAAATAGATGTGAAATCTTCTTTCTTGAATGGTGACTTGGAAGAAGTGTATATAGAGTAGTCGGATGGTTTTTAGCTATCAAAGGATCCAAAAATGGTGTGCAAACTCAAGAAGGCTTTGTATGGTCTAAAACAAGACCCTAGGGCTTGGTATGCAAGGTTGGACAAGCACTTACTCCAACAAGGCTTCAAGAAAGGTACTGTAAATAGTAATCTATATATTAAAATTGAGGATGAAATAATTCTAATTTCTGTTGTGTATGTTGATGATATAATCTTGGTGGCAATGATGAAATGTGTAAGAAGTTTTCTAAAGAGATGCAAAAAGAATTTGAAATTTCTATGATAGGCGAACTATCTTTCTTTCTTGGAATCCAAATTGCACAATCAGATAATGACATATTTATCTCTCAAGAAAAGTATGTCAAGGGATTTTGAAGAAGTTTGGTAAGGAAGATTGCAAACTAGTAAGTAATCCCATGGTAATAGTTTGTCATTTGAGCAAATATGATGAGTCACCTAAAGTGGATTAGACTCTATATAGGTCTATGATTAGGGGTCTATTATACTTAACAACATCAAGGACTAATATTATGCAAGTTGTCTGCTTGGTTGCAAGGTTTCAAGCTGATCCAAAAGGAACTCATGTGAAGGTAGTCAAGAGGATTTTGAGATATTTGAAAAGTACTCTAAAGTATGGATTGTGGTATCAAAAAGATGATGAATTTTCTTTGAGTGCATATACTGATGCTAACTGGGCTAGTAGTGTTGATGATAAAAGAAGTACCAAGATTGGAGATTTCTTTTTTGGAGAAAAATTGGTCTCTTGGTTTAGTAAAAATCAGAACTCAGTGTCCTTATCAACAACAAAATAAGAGTACATTATTGCAACATCCTTTTGTACCCAAGTGCTATGGATGAAGAAAAACTTGAAGGACATCAAGGTGATGTATGATGAGCCCATTCCAATTTTGTGTGATAATACAAGCACCGTCAATATTTCAAAGAATCTAATGATTCATGCTAGAACCAAGCATATATTTATCAGTTATCTCTTCTTAAGAGAGAAATTTTTGGATCAAGAAGTAAGATTGGAGTATGTGCCTACAAAGGAACAGGTTGTAGACATATTTAGTAAGACACTTTCAAATGATAAATTTGAGTATCTTAGGCAGAGGTTAGGGGTTGTTGTCCCTCCTTCTAACTAGATGCATATTTGGTGCATCTGTCTAGAGGGAGCAATTCAAGACACATTTTATCCCTAAATTGATGAGGTCTACCTCTCAAGGGGAGAAAGTGTTGGTGTGAATAAATGTCTTGTACCTAGCTAATTCACTCACTAGGGAATTAGGGGACATATTCACATGTTAAGTTTACTTAGGATATAATACTTTCTAGAAGTCTTAGTTGGCTTTTCTTGAACTTATCTTATCTGGCTAGTATTGCTTAATTCCTAGGTAGATAGTTTGTTATTTGTCTCATGTAATAGGATTAAGACACTTGTCATGACCTTGTCTAATCATATCTCTCTACCTTGCCTTTATAAGAAAGGAATCTCATGTACATTTGTATTCAAGCATATTCAACCATTATTCAATATTGCATTGTTGAAGCAAGCTTTCTTGTCATTCTCTCTCTTGTGGAAGATATTTTGGTCTAGCAACTATTCTTTGGGGTGTTTGGGAGTCATCATTAACTCCCACAAGTAGAGGAATGTTAAGGTTTGTGTAGATAGGGGATGTTTGTATGTTGTTGTACAAAGGAAGAGTGTTGCCCTTTTCCCTTGATGTCAAAGGGGGATAAATTTCATATCAGGTTGGTGTTTCCATCAATGCCAAAGGGGGAGATTATTGTAATTTTGTTGTAGGTGTTGTCATTGATTTCAATAAAATGGAGATTGTTTCATATGTTGTAATCAATATGTTGTTCAAAAGTATTATGTATGATGATGGTTTTCGTGAGCTTTCTATATGTAGTTTTACTACATCTCTTGTTGTTCATGAATAAGTGGATGTTGATATGAAGATGAAGAGTGTTGTAATTGATATGATTATATTCCTTGTCTCTTGATGTGAAGCTTTGTATAAGGTGTGAAAGAGAGCATGAAAGATTCCTAGGTAGTCAATAGCTTAGGAAGGTGTACTGAAAATATCCAGAGAATTCTTCATATTACCTCATATTTGAATATATGGCCCCATAGTTTAGAAGTTTGACAGAATAAAGTGTGAAGTATGTATCGTCATGTTTTTAGAATATAGAATTTAATGTAGAAGTTTCCAAAGCTAGCAACACTGAAGACTGTATTGTCACAGTCATGAAGGTTTATAGAAATGCTCCACATTTCTTTGTAGTTGATGTTGTGGTCTTGCGATTTGGAGGATGAGTTCAAAATTTTTATCTATTTTCTCCCTTCAAGTTTTAGATGTTGAGGTCTACCGAAAGTTGAATTTTCAATGTTTTATCTCAAGATTATGTTGTCTGGGTATGCAAGAGATACTGGTTAAATGTTTGTTTGTCTATACCAACTTAATGTTGCGTAAAATTATAAAACGAGGGCATGAAAATATTTGTGAATATCATTTAATACTTCTAATGTGATCCACATGATGTTATTTGGGCTCTCCAATATTTCTTGTGATTTGGAGTTAATATTTGGAGGGTTAAGTGTTTATTGGGCTGACTTGGTATTTTGAGGTGTTTGTGCCAAGTTTTTATTACATGCACCAACATGGGACTGTGTGCAAATGTAAAATTGGTCCTACTTATTTCCTATCTTGGACCACATTCAATCTCCTTTCCCCATGGATAATTTGGAGCCCTCATTATGGTCATTGCATTTTTCATGTTTACACATTTTAGTTTGGCTGACAAGGAAAAACTTTTTGAAGCTTGTGAAAGATATAAATATAATATCAAGTGTGTGATCGAAGTGGTAGTTTGTGTGTGTGTTGAAGAATTCAATGTGTTAAAAAGTGATAAATGTAGAAAGTAGTGAGTTGAAAGGAAGAAGAATGTGTGTGAATGTGTGAAGGAGTATTTGAAGTTTGTTGAAGGTAGTGAGCCAAAGGCAAATGTGTGTGAATGAAGTGTTGAAGGCAGTGAGCCAAAAGTAGAAGTGTGTGGGTGGAATGTTGAAGGTAGTGAACCAAAATTAGAAGTGAAGTCTGTGAATGCTGAAGGTAGAGAGCTAGAGGTAGGAGAGGTGTTGTGGTGGTAGTGGATCACCAAAATTCATCAATTATTGTATGCTAAGGTTGTAGGATGTTTCTATAAGTGTTGTATTGACAAGGAGTTGTAAACTTCCTCTAGTTGAAGCCATAAAACTGTGTTGTAAATATTGTTTTTAATTTTTTGAGGTTGGATTTGGATAGTAGCTCCAAGCAGCTTTCTCATTGTGGTTTTTCCCTTGTATGGTTTTCCATGCAAATTTGGTGTTATGGTTGTGTGCTTGTGCTTTGAATGCTTTATCTGGTTAAGGTAGTAATAAGTTCTAATTGATAAAATTGAATTGGATTAATTTGAGGGATATACTGATTCACCCCCCCTCTCAATATATCTGTGTGTTCTAACACTAACTTTTTGTATCTATAGAGAAGAGGTATAAAATATAAAAAATCACTCATTTGAAGATTTTTAATGCATTACCCTGAGGTACTTTGGCAAGAGGTTTATCCTTGCAAGTAATCATAGGAGACCACCAAAGAGATTGTTTATTAATGGAAATTTAGGTTATGAAATAATTCCCATCCTAAATGAACAAAGGCTTTATAAGAACCCAATAATTCTATATACTTTTTGCAACAAAAGTACCTTAAATTTCCACAAGCTCCTACATGATGAGGATAAAGTGAAATCACAGAGCTTTCTAGGCTTATTTTCCATGAGGGGTTACAAGAGATACAATATCAAAGAAGAATTTTCAAGGCCTCATTTCCCTCCAAGCTTGTAATTATCCACTTAAACAATAAGTAAAAACCTTATCTATGATTATTAATAAGGTCACAACAAGAAAATCCATTAAGATGACAAAAAAATTCTTAGGCAACTCAATGGAACCATTTTCCCAAGTCAAAAGAGGCCCAAAGAAAATATTTAAGTAATCTCTCCAAATTTTGATAAGAGTATTTTCAAGGATTCCAATAGGAAGAATAGGATACACTGGTGAAAGTAAGAACTTTGGAACAAATCTAGAGTATCCTAACAAGGGAAATAAGCTTTGCAATCTCAAAGTATAATTTTTTTCTCAAAGTGAGCTACAATAAAATGCAAAAGAGATGGAGAGTAGTATTAAAAGGAAAAAGGAATGGCCAAAAATATAAATATTTTCCCATATTAATCTATTTTTAGTAGAAAAATTTAAGCTACAAAATCTTGGGAAAGAAGGATTGATTATAACATTGATTCTTTGATGAATGTATATTGGAGCTAGAGACAATAAAAACATAATTTAAACACAAGAAGGCTTGACTAACATTATCTTGTTCTTCCAAGAGGTTAAGAGAGGAATTATTATCAAAGTGATCATTAACAAGTTTAATATTAGGATTGGAAAGGAAAATACCTTTGATTGTTGGGTAACTATGTTTGGAAGAAAATAGCCACAAAAACATAAAGAGTTAGAGAAAGATAGTATACTTATGAATGGATCTAAAGAGAAAGAGCATAAAGATCACAAAAGAAGAATATTTTCAACCATTGATAATGAGACAATCCAAGTCATATATAAATAAAATTTGTATTGAGTGAATAAATTTAGTGCCAAATTTAATATCTTGAAGCATATCTAGAAATAACAACCATTAAATATGATCATAAGTTTTATTAAAGCCAATATTTATTAATGAAAATAGAATGTTCTTGAGAGTGATGAACCCATTCTTGTAATACCCCTTCACTTTGCTTCTTGTTCGGTTTGCTTTATGCTATGTTTGGATGCAGCTACTGTGATACTGGACACACCTTGTTATTTGTGTTTGATCGCTATTATTGAGTGACAACTATTATTGTGTGATGTGGTTATCTGATTATTGTTTCACATGCATTATGGTTTAATGATGTTAGTAGAGTTAACAAGAGATTTTATTATGAGATTATTGATTATGATGTTAATGTCAGTCTTTGATGAGTGGATGGGTGAAGAGGACGGTTTCACATCACTCGCTTGCGAGCGTCCTGCGAATCCATGATTTCTTCTTCACGGTGTGTATTATATGCTGGATATACTATATTATGTTGTTTACTTGGTTTCAGGTTGTAGGTACATGGCATCGACTCCACCTGGTTTCACAGGTTTGAGCGTGTCGATCCAACGGCTAAGTTGAACGAGAGATAGTAGCTAGGTAACATGTGTTAGGTCTATGCCCTAGCCTTAGTGTGTCATCAGTCTTGTTTATTGAGTCATGTTTTACCTTATTTAATGTTATTTGGTTTTGAAATGTGCTTGTTTATTAAATGAATTTTTAGAATAATTGCATTGGAAAGAGTAGTGATTATGTTATATTAAAATTAATATTATGCTTTGATGTTATATTTAAAGTTGATAATAAAATTTAATTTAGTTAAATTTTAATTTATTTAATTAATTAAATTTTAATCTTAAAAGGGTTGAGTTTAGTTATTAAATAATTAAAATTAATTAATTAAGTTCATTGGATTAAATTAAATTAAATTAAATCATAAGAAATTGAAAGGAAATTGAAATTGTATTTTAAATTCAATTTGGGTTTTTGAAAATGGAAAATGAAATAAATATCTAATTCTCAACTATGCATGCATGCAATGTGAATTAGGGTTGTATTAGATATTTTTGATTTATGTAGAATGCATGTTTGCAATTTGGGGAGAGAAGTTTTGGAAAAGAATTCATCTTTCATAGCATTGAAGAATTTTTGGAGAACTTGCACAAGTAGGGTTTGAATCAGTTTTTGGGTTTTGGATTGGATTCGTTGCATGTTTGAGGAAATTCTTGAAGGAGGCTTTCATCAAAAAAAAAGTTCATCTTCTTCTGTAGCTTCAAATTCTAAGTTTTGTTCTTGTTTGTTCAATTCAATTTAATGGTTTAAGAATATGTATTTAATTAATTGTGCAATAGGATTTGTTAATTGAATCTAAATTTAAATTAATCCAAATTTGGGGAAAATTTGTTAAATTTACTGTAGGACTTTATTCAGTAAACAAAATTTGTAGATTCATTGTTGAAATTAAACATTTGTTTGTGTTTCAAACATTTAGATTTTAGTATGAAGATTTTACCCTCTGAAAATATTCAGATCTGTTCTTCGAAAACTCAAACCCTCATATAAAACCTCCATTGAAAATTAAATAAAATTAAGATCTATTTAATTTTCCTATATTTAATTAGTTGAAAATTTGAAGGAATGGTTTAAAAGAAATTAAATTTAAACCTTTCGAATATAGGAAGAAATTTTGGAAAAATTTATTAAATTTTGTTATTGGTTATTTTAAATTATTTTCTCGATTTTACTTAATTTAATTGTAAATATATATAATATATATATATATATATTCTTGTAAATATAGATATATATATATACCACATATAAATATATATATCATTTTGTATGGTCAAAAATTTAATTTATTCTCTTTTTAAGAAAAAACGTCGTCTGTACGACAGTTTTGGGAAATGAGTCTCAGAAAACAAATTCATTGTTTTCTTTTATGAAAATTTCATTGGTTTTCAAAATTAATAAAGTCGTTTTATTTTAATAATAAAAAAAAATAGAATATTAAAAAAAAAGGAGGGGAATTTTTATTAATGGCAGGTGGGGAGGTCAAACCCCCATTGCTCATCCTTCCCAAGGGAGGACGTCCCTGCCATGGGCAGTGCGCCCACCCCTTGGGGGACACACTCCCCATGGGAGGTGCAGCCTCCCCAATAAGCGTCAGCCGTTGTACTTAGTACAATCGACAAAAGCACAAGGGTACCGATGCCAGTGCAGGGGACAGTGTAGGTGTACCATATGATAGTCGGTGGTTGTACCCTGTCACTATTCAATACTATTTCATATTTCACTTTTTCATTGACCTTGCTTTTTATTTATAATTTAATTTATTTTAAAGTATATTTTGTTTAAATATGGTATATACGTTTTGTATATTAAATATTAGAATATAATATTTAATATAAAGGTAATTTTACATTTATATTGGGAAAGTTATGTTTGACTGTGAACTTTCTTTTTACAAGTTTAGTTATGATACAGTCTGGTCATTTTTAGTAAATTTGAAGTTTTATATTCAATGATTAATGTAGATTTAATTTTTAAACAATCTTGATTGTTAGATATAAAATATATGTATTTAAATATATTAAGTGTGCTGGTTATATGTGTAAGTATTCATATTTTAATATTCTATTTTGACATGTAATTGCATGCAAGGTTCTTTGAGAGCAATTTAAACTGTTATGATTAATGTGCATGATTAGATAAGGTTGAGAAAATTATTTATTTTAATGAAAGAATTAATTGTTTTAATGGAAATTTGTAAGGTTATTATTTTTAATCTCTACGAGATGCATTAAATAGGGAATGGATTTAAGATATCCGAAATTAGCGTATTTCCTTGTCTTTGCCTATTGTTGTTATCTTTTCCTTATATTCGTGATTGGGGAAAAAGGGTTTTATAATTATTTGTGTTAACCCTGTTATCATGCTTTGACTTTGTCATTGTTTCTATTGAATGAGTATGGATTTAAGAAATCCAAATGTTAGATTTGATTAATGACTTGGATGCTTGTTGTAGCTATGTCGTCAAGTTGCATTATGGGTTTTGGGATTTAGTGTTAGTCCAAAATTGTAAGTCTTCCAAAAGAACTTAGAGGATGAGGGTTGTTGAATCTTAATGCCATCCAGTTGTTTTCCCTTGGGTAGTGCATGGCGTCTTTTCAAGTTTTTACTCGGTTTCCATGAATGGGGTTGTTTTTGTGCCTCTTGCGAAAGGAGTGGACTATGTGTGTTTGTTGCCTCCAAGATGTTTGAAGTGAATTGTATTATTTGTTTCCTCCTTGTGTTGGAGTGGTTTTGATACCTAGGTTGCATGCACTTGTGTTTCCCTTGGAGTATGGTTTTTATGGTGTGTTGTCCATTAGAAGAGTGGCTTCTGATAGGCATCAGAGCCCAAAGAGGTAAACCGGGTAACCTTCAGAAGTTATTTAAACAAGTGATAATTAAAGTAATGTACTTAGAAGATTAGGACTAACTTCTCACTAATCAAGATAATTTTACCTCACTGATAGACACAAGGGCTTGTTTAGACTTGGGATGAGTGGGAAGGCTTGGAATGGCAAGATCAACTATCTTGTCCATATGAGAGGTAGTTGATTCCACATGAGTGAGTATGAGGGCTGGGATTTGGTTGAGGTCACCAGGATTACCGGAGCCAGAGCCTATGAAGGATGCCCAGAGGAGATCTCATGACTACTATGCGATGACACTCTATCTAGGACAACTGTTGTTTATTGTTATATGTGCATGGTTCTTTGAACATACTTGATCTATTTTATGTCTGGAAGCAATGTGATCTATGTCAGTGATGTTAGTGTTGTACCTATGTTGTAATTGAGTTGTACTTGTTTAGTTCATTTGTTTGGTTATATCAGTATGTGTCAGTGTGAGTCTGCCTTTGGTTAGTGGTAGTAGATTCTTTGTCCATGTTACGTTGTTACTATCTCCTTGCATGGGGGGTGGGCCTTCGGGTACCACTTGGTTGGGTGGAACATGCACCAAAACTGTTGGGTCCCCATTGATCTTCAATACTTGGTGGCGAGACATCCAATTGGACAACTCGCAGTTCTTATATCATTTCTAGCACTGTTGTATTTCATTATGTAATGAGTTGATTTTACCCCTCTTGTATTTATGAGGTGGATTTATGTAATTGTAACTCTTATGTATTTATGACTCATTCTGGGAGTGAGGGTTGTAATCAGTTAATCATGTGATGGATATATGTTGTGGATATTGTATTCCTATCTTGGTATTTATTTATGTTGAATGAATGCTTACTACTTGTGTTATTTATTGCAATGTAATTTATTGATGGATATTAATTGGGTTTTAAGTAATCTCGGTTACGTAGCCTTAGGGGATGTTGTCAGTTATAGGTGAACATGTATGTTTAATTCACTTGAATAAAAAAAAATTAGTACGGATTTATAGTGAATTGAAACTTCCTCTTGGGTTGCGTGGCGGGGCATTACAATTCCATACCTTCCCAAATCAAGCCAAATAATAATTTGAAGTAAATTAAAAATAAAGATCAAGGGCTTTGACTACGATCTTATGGAAAGTATTTAGCAAAGTGATCAACTAATAGTTGTATATTTATTGAGGCTTTCATGCCTTAGGAATAATTTAATATTTCCCTATTTTATTATAGTACCTAAGGATCATGTATTAAAATTCCTAAGTAGATGTAGAGAAGATCAAGGCTAACTATGTCCCATAGGGCTTTATAAAATTTACAAGGACAACCATCACGTTTAGGAGATTTATTATTAGCTATTAAAATATTCATCTTGAAGATCCTCTAGGGTGATTTTTTTGCCACACATGAACTTATATATAGTAGATAGCCTAAAGGAGGCAACACTCATACACTTCTGAGAGGCTTGATCAATTTAACAAAGATCTTAAGTTTAAAAAACCTACTAGTAATAGAAAATAAAAGCCTAGATAATATCAAGAAGCTCAAAGAAGAAATGTTGGATTTATTTGATATGTTTAATTTTTAAGGAACTTGATAAGATTAAAGGGTTTAAAAAAATTCTTAGGAAAATTTATTCCTAATTTTGAGACAATATAAACAAGTCTTGATTTAAGCTCTCAACACTAGTATAATTTGACAAATAAATGACTACGTGACTAAAACTTTTAGTCATGACAATTAAAAATGACTAAATTCTACTCAATCTTTGCAACACAACTATAAATGACTAATTTGATCATTGGATAAAATCATAGCTATAAATGACTAAATAAATGACTAAATTTTGCATCAAACTTTGCTTTTTATAAATGCGTAACAAAAATCAAACGATATAAAGACCATCATTTCTTGCGGTTTTTAACTACCGCTTAGTTAGAAGAAATAGTTTGGGAAAAAACAGAGGTTGAAGTGTTTTAAAGATGGAGATATTGAGCAATAACCGAAGGTCTTTCCCAGTGGAGGAATCTCCTGTCAGTAGTGCTTCAAAGTACGGGTCTAGAATGTCGCCAAATCTATCCTTCTATCAAACAACTTCCCACCTGGAAGTATGTCTTGAGGATTTTGAGCTTTTTGTTGTGGATCATCTCATAGGTAAGAAAACCATTCTTAATTTTTTTTTAAAGATGGATGTATACGTTATATGTCTATTTGGGTATTTGAAAAATTTGATGTTGGGTGTTTTTCGTGAAGTACTATTTGGCTATTTGAATTTTATGATGTTGGTTGTTTTGTTACTGGATATCTGGGTATGTTTAAAACTAATGCTTGGTATTTTTTTTATTGGTTGTTTGGGTATTTAAAAAAAATGGTACTAGATATTTTTCGCTATTGAGATAATGTTTTTTCTAGGCCTCAACCTTTTCTGGTATTACACGTAGTTTTCTAAATTTTGATTTTGTTATCATTTGTCCCGAGCATTAAAAAAATTGATGTTCAGTGAACCCTTTGTTATTGACTATCTTGGTTTTAAAAAATAGGATGTTGGGCATTTTCTTTATATGGGTATTTTAAAAAATGATATTGGGTATTTTTTTCACTATCGAGTTAAAATTATTTTGACAAACGAACGATGTCTCAATATTTTTTGTATTGCAACCTTAGTAATCCGCTAGAGTTATGGTTTATGTTTCTATGAAGGCCTAGGATTTATACCCTAGTCATTCTCTTACCAATGCTTTTGTTGGTATTAAAAAACAACCATAAATCTTGGGTCAGAAAATCAATTGTCTTGACAGGGTGTGGTATGCTCTTGGATTGTATCCTGGAGTGTGTGGGAAGCTTGCGTTTGATCATTAAGGTATGTAAACCTGATCAAGGAAATATATCCTATATAGCATGGGTTTTTCTTTAATACTTCCCATTATGGTTATTAGCAGATCACATTATTATAGTTTGTGGTAACCCAAGATTTCATTAAAGTATGTAACAAAGTTTGTCTGTAGTTTAAGATATACACTTTTAAGTAACATTCATAAGGTTTAGAAAACCTTGATCACTCTCTAGAATAGCCAATTAAACATGGGTTGTGCTTGAATGCACCACATAATTGATATAACACAACCACTCTGCATATCAACTAGACTTATAGGCTCTTTATTGCACCAAGAGGTAATTGCTCTTGGATCATGCTATCATTACATCATAGCCTATTAAACTTGATTCAACCTCAATGTACCCCATAATTTTTATACCACAGGTGCATCGAATGTGCGTTGGATTAATTGGACACCTAATTGTGATGATAGTGATTTGTACATGAATTGTGCTCATATGAGTGCCTCCATTTCTATCACAACATGGCCACATTAAACTTGGGTCACACATGAATGCATCTTTTATTTTTTATAGAACAAATGTGTCACATGACCAATAGAGTTATGGATCACATAATTATAGTAACAAGAATTTGTGCCTCGGTTGTGCTCTTATGGTGATTCCATTACCATTACAACATAACCCTTTGGAATTATATTGCTCAAATCCTTACATTGCTTATTTTCTCTTTGGAAGGATGGCAATTCAATGGTAGGGATTTGTATGCAGGTCATGCTCATATAAGTGCCTTCATCACCATTACACAATAGTACATTAGAATTTCCTTTCTTGAACCTTTACTTCATTTTTTATTGTTCAGGTTTCTTAGTGATTATTCCATTAATAAAAGAAACCAAGCAAAAAATCATTCTATTTTTAGTTAACACCTGCTAACATACTTCTGGAATAAATGTTTGACTACATTACTTCAAGTGTAAATAAATTTTTTTTCTTATAATACATTCATTGAGAGTTGTATTAGGAAGCTTCTTATGCTGAAACCCATCCTGTAAACTTGATTTAAGATACATTTAGGAGGCTTCATGGATTTTTTATGATTTATACATCTTTTATTTTGATAGTAAATGACATTAGATTATTTCTAAAACTGAAATGATTTATTAATTATTATTTTTATGATAATTACATGTTTTATTTAGAATGGGTTAATATGTGGCATTTTTATGTGCAGGAAGAATAGATTGTGATGCAACGTTTGGGTATGGACGGTCAGAAAAAACTTGGATTCATATTAGTGACATAACCAGGTTGGGAAGTATGCTCTGGGAGTTCATGCAAAGGAGGAGCTTGAGATAAAGAAGTACTGGGAAATCGAGTATTACGCATGCGACGAAGGAGAGTACCTTGAGCTGGTGTGAAACACTTCTGGGTGTTTTGACTGGGAAGCAAAACCTGATTGTAGGAATACAAAAACCAATGGATTGAAACATTAGTTTCCACCTGATTACATCTTAGGAGTCATTCGATTGCTCTAAATTCCTGATTGATTACTCTCAATATCTAACAAAGAAATTTCCTACATTCTAAAGATAAAATCATAAATCTGCTTGGTCCAATTTGAGGTCCTGATATTATTTTGAAAAGTCTTGAAAGTTAAAATTGTTGAAGAAGGTTAAGTTTATTGACTTATTCAAAAGTCTTTCTGCCAGCTGTCATTCGCCACATGCCTTATATTGATTCTTCCTTTGATTTCTTCTCATGTGTCTGTTAAATTTCCCTAGAGTCTTGTTCTTATAAAAGACCAGGAGATGTTTCATTTTAGTTAAGTTCAAAATTTGTGGATGTCAGAGAACCAAATTGTAAGGATTTGTCTTTTTAATTATACTTTCTAACATTTGGCTTGATACAAATTGTTACTTTAGAATTATGGTATTTCTTTTCTTCTAATGTTTTCAACCCTCATTTCAAGGAAGAGCTCTAAAGATGGTTCCTTCAGATGGAGACTACACTTTTTCACTATAGGTTTCATCTCGAAACACTAGAAGCTTAGGTATTGTCATACTCAAAGAAAAATTAGGAGTCATGCAATGACGAGATACTCATTTTTGGAGCTTTGGTTAAGAACTTTAAATGTTTGGCTATATGCACAGAGAATGTTCATGGATGAGTGCAAACTTACTTACAAAGCAATTACCACAACAAAGTTTGAGGTGAATTGCATCTACTATTTTATGGTGATATGGATATGTTCTAACATGTAGTTGATTGTTGTAGCATAATAGATAGGCTAAATAGTTGTTCATATACCATTATTTCTAATTCAAAATTTCTATACCTTATTTTAGGAGAAAATCACAGGGGGAGTCTATACATAAGACACCATTGTTTCAAATTCAAAATTGCTGGCTCTTTCACAATTGTTTGCTTCATTTATTTGATCTAAGATAGCCTATTGTATAGAAGATGCTCTCAAAATCATAGTAAAATCCTTTATCCGGGAAGAATATTCAAAATTTTCCCATCATAACAATGAAAAAAAGCATCAATCATTAACCTGAACTTTGCAAGAGTTTCATCAAATTCTACTTTTCCATTCTCTTTTCCATTCTAAATTTTATTCCCAATTTCATCCATGTAGAACTTCCTCAGCCTGGAGAGCCTACTGTTAGCCATAACTTTACCAAGTGTCGAGGATAGTTTCAAGTTTTTACCCAAGCAGTAATTGACAAAATTCTGTCTTACTAGATACAATGTGTTGAAAAGCTCTTTGAATTTATTATAGAAAAGAGTTCTTGAGAGTATAATGTGTAGTTTTGAATTAACCTTTTTGCATGAATTCCATATCTTTGATCAACTATTTTGAGCTTGATGGCCTTCATCAAGAATGAGCAGACCTGGGCTCTCTAAAAGAAGTTTTCCAATATAATTAGCCTCTTCAGGAAGGCTCACATTTGTCTCACAAGTTAGGTATACAGAAAGATTGTAGCCAATAACAAGCACACTTTTTCTTCTATGCCACTCACAAAGCATCACCAAACGCCTCAAATTTTTCAATTTTTTTTCCCATGATCTGGTTGCTCTTAGCCAGTTTTAAAATCTCTTTATATTCATAGTTTGAATGAATTTCATTCCAAAAGGTCCTTGATTTGTTTAGCATTTAAACTAGAATTTCAGTACTCCAGTTCTAAAAGAGAGTTCAAGAAGTGGAGTATTGACATTCTAGTTTACATGCTAAATAGATCAAGGGCCTTTTGAAATGAAATTCATTCAAACTGTGAATATGAAGAGATTATAAAAATGGCTAAGAGCAACCAAAGCATAGGAAACAAATTGAAAAAATTGAGGCATTTGGTGATGCTTCGTGAGTGGCATAGAAGAATATGTTTGCTTGTTATTGGCTATAATATTTTTGTATACCTAACTTGTGAGACAAATGTAAGCCTTCCTGAAGAGGCCAAACATATTGGAAAACTACTTTTAGAGTGTTAGAATTTAGTACTTGACATATATATTTTAATAAATAAATTTTGTTTTGGTAGTTATATTCAAGTAATTAGTTTCATACGAGATAATGGCCTTATAAAGGCAATACAATGTAATAGATGTTTGGTGCAATGTGAATGATTGAATTTTAATTCAAGAGAAATCTCATTTTTCTCTCTCATTTCAATTTGCTATCAGAGTGGGTTTATTCTAGGACCTCTCTCTAATCTCTCTCCATTCATTTTTTTCTCACAACGGTGTTTACAATGGTACTGCAATGAGGACCACATGCAATTTCTATTTTTTTCTACCATTCTTGCATTTGTCAACAGGTGAGCAATGTAGACCATGTGCAAAACCATTTTTGATTCCATCATTCATGTGCATTTCTTCTCTTTCTCTCCACTATGTTCATCCTTGCCATTGTTTTACACTTCACTTTGTTCACTGTTGTCATTCCAAAAACTTAAAATTTAAAATTTTGATCCCCCAATCTATTGCAAAAGTGTGTGTGGACGTCTAACTGTGCAGGGTATGCATTGCCTTTGTGGTAGCATCGTGATATCATATCACCATTCTGATACAAGGTTCGCAATAAACTATATTAGGCATTCTATGTTTCTAGTCATTTCTATGGATTTCATTGTGGCTTTACTCTGTTGATTTCACCATGGCAGGTTTAAGTGTTTTTCCAAGATCACAAAACATAGATAAATGTGTCCACTTGATTTGGCATTTGAGTTTGCAAACAGTAGGTTGTGTGGGGCTGAGAGGAGTAGAAAGTAGACATGAAAGGAGTGGAAGTTGAAAGGCAGTGATACCATTTTCCCAAGCTGCTCATGAAACAGGTTTCAGATGTTTTGGGATGAACTTTTTGTCAAGGCTTTCTAAAAGAGGTGTGCTACTTAGGGTTTATTTTTGAGTTTTTATTTATGAGAAATATAGGTGTGGGGAATATTTAAGTATTATTTTTTAAGGACACATTTTATTCAACACAAAATGGATAAATTAATCCTTTATGAAAAGTTTGATGGAAATGTTTTTCACAGTTGGAAAATTCAGATACAATTATTGTTAATTGAAAGAGATCTCTAGGAAATTGTTGACAATATAGTTTCAAAGCCAATAGATACAGATGAAATTCAAAAATGAAATGTAAAAGATAAGAAAGCATTATCTATAATTGGTCACGGTCTATCTAAACCTTATTTGCATCATGTAGATTTTAAAAAATCTTCTAAGGACATTTGGGAAACATTGAATACTTTTTTTGGATCAAAAGCTAATAGTGCAGAAATAACTATAAAACAAAAGTTGTATGGTTTGAAAATGGAAGAAGGTGAAGATATAGTGTCTCACATCAGACAATTTTGTTCCTTGATAAATCAGTTCGCTGGTATAAATGAAGAAATACAGGAAAATGGTGCTAAAGCCATACTTTTAAATAGTATGCAAAATATGACTCACAAGGTATTCACCCTAAGAAAATTCAATCCAAGTCTAGAAAGTATTATATCCACATTGCTTGATGTAAGAAACAAACATGTTTCAGAAGAAGAAGTTGTATTGACTTCATAAAACAAGGCTAGTACTTCTTACAAAAAATCAAAACATATGATGAAGTTCAAACATGCAAGTGGCACATGTTTCTATTGTAAAAATATAGGACATGTAAAATTGAATTGCAAACAAAGAGCACAAGATCTTCTTGATGGAAAGTTACAAGATAATGCTTTGATAATTGAAGGAAGGGACCACACTTCAAGTGATGAAGAAATTCCACATCAAAGTGACGAAGAATATGTGTACTAACTTCTAGTTTTCCTCTATGTCAGTACTAAAGGGGGGTGTGTAACGCCCTGCCACGCAACCCTAGAGGAAGTTGCAAAGAACTACTTAAACAGACTAATTTTTTTTTTTAAGTACAATTAATAAGAAAGTTCACTACCCATTGCCAACAACCTCTAAGGTTACAAGACATAGGTTATATAGAACCTCAACAAAAAACATGAATATAAACCATATCATTTATTTACTTATGAAATTAAGCGCATACATTCTAGATAAGATAATTACACCAAGCATAAGAGATAACCTTCAATTTCATTTATCCAAAATAAAACAATAAGGTTACAACACTCATTCCCTGAATGAGGCAAGTCCAATAAATAAGATTACATTTACAACTTCCACCTCGATGTCAAATGAGGGGTAAAATAATACAAGATCAACTGAAATGGAATAAAGCAAGAACTGATACTAAATCCAACGAGCTCTCCAACCAGAAGTCTCGTCCACATGAACATGAAGAAAGCCCAACAGTTTTAGGTGCATGCCACCCAACCAAGTGGAACCCAAAGGCCCACCCCCCATGCTAGGAGATAGTAACAAGGAATCCTAGCCAAGACCATCACCTCTAGACATAGGCTAAAACATAACTGAACCAACTGACACAACCAAACACAAGTAAAACTCATATACCATGCAAGTACAATACAAGTACAACTCTACATGGTCACATTGCTTCTAGAAATAAAGCAAATCAAGTATGTTACGAGAACCATACACATAGACCCAAATACCAACTATTGTCCTAGACAGAGTGTTATCACACAACTCGTCATGGGTTATCCTCTAGGAATCTTCATAGGCTCCGACCCCCACTATGGGTTATCCTGGTGGCCTCAACCGAATCCTAGCCCCCATACTCACTCATTCGGAATCAAATACCTCTCGTACAGACAAGATAGATGACCTTGCCATTCCAGGCCTTCCCACTCATCCCAAGTCTAAACGAGCCCTTGTGTCTATGAGTGAGGCATAATTATCTTGATTAGTGAGAAGTACCACCTAATCTTCTAAGTTTTGTTTTAATTATCACTTGATTAAACCACCTCCGAAGGTTTCCCAATTTACCTCTTTGGGCTTTGGCCCCTACAAAAGCCACTCTTCTACTTGACAACACACATACCATCCAAACTCCAAGGGCAATAAAGTGCAAATAAACAAGATACCATGACCATTCCTTTCTCAGGAGGCAACATTAGTTCAAACCCTCTCCAAACACTAGAGGAACAAGGTAACAAGGTCACTCTTGACAAGGAGGCACAACTCACGTGATCCACTCCTAATCCAAGGAGGTACAAAACATCCCCGTTCATGAAAATCAGGTTATTAAATGAATACGTACCATGCACTACCCAAGGAATACAACCAGGTTGACTACATGACACGACAACCCACAGAATTTAAAAGACCACATCTGGAAGACTTATCAAAGGCTATGACCCACATTTCCCAAATGATAACATAAACAGTTCACAACCAAGGCAAGAATTAAATCTACTTTGGGTTCACTAAACCCATTTCCTTACTAACAATCAGTAATCTATGCATTAGATAAATAGAATTAAAATATGCCATTTCAAATAAGGGAGGAATAATACTATACATTTTATTTCCCCATTAGCATTTAAATAAATTACCCAGTTTATCAAATGAATCAAAATTCATTGTTTTAAATAAAATATTGTTTCCTTATTCAACATAACCAATTTAAACTATTTCCCTTGATTAAGAAAACGTAATATTTAAAATTTAAAACTACTCCCTTTAAAATAATGATTTAAATAAAATAATGGTTTAATTAACCCATCATGCCTATTTTATGTCCTCAATAAATCTAATTCATCCTTCAACAAGGCCATAAAACAAAACCATAAACTCATAGCATAATTACATATCTCCATTTAAACAATATAATAATATACTGAAACTTCTCATTTTAAAATATTAATATTAAAACATTAATATTATTACTATTATTTAAATACCCTTTTAATATTATAAAGTCATAATATTAAAAGAAACAAAACTATATAAAATATATTTTAACCTTATAAAACAAAAATATAATATTAAAATATATAAATAATATAATATTTTATTTATATATTTGAATAATACATTATTTTATTTTATTTTAAAAGGCCCATGACAAGTGCCTTGATCCACGTGCCAACCATTAGGATTGAATCGTGTGGCCTCGAGAAGCGTGCATAAGGATGCTGGGTGGGAGAATGAAGCCGGCCGCAAATTTTCCCAGGCGGCGACGACAGTGGTTTCAACAGGGGTGGCGGACATGGCCGCCGGTGCTGCTGGTTGTAGGCCGTGCTTGGTGCGGTGGTTGCTGGGCATGGTAGAGGTGCCACTGTGGGCGGAGGTGCCGGGCACGACGATTGCTGGTGTAGTCGACCACCAATAGTGGTGGCGCAGCTGTGCACTACACAACCGACCACCACCGTTGGTGGTTGCGGCTGCGCAGTCCGTGTGGCTGCAGGGAGGGGGTTTGCTGGCGCGACTCCCCCACGCCGCTTCCCATGGGGCAACGGTGGGGTGAGCCCCCAGCCCCCCATTAAAATTTATTTTTTAATAAATTTTTCTTAGTTTTGGACTGTCATTTTTTTTTGAAGGTTTTTTTCTTTGAAAAAAAAAAAAACCAGAAGCTAAAATACAGTCCTTTTGCAAATTCGATTTTTTATTTTTAAAAAATTTACCAGCATAACTTTAGCAGGGTAAATATAAAAAAATAAATTTAAATATACTAGATGTATATATATATATATATACATACTCATATTCCCATATACCCAAATTGAAAACCAAACAAAATGAAGAACACAAAAACTTAAAATAAGTATTTACCTTCAAGTATACATTTTAAATTTTTGAAACACTTTAATCCTAACCAGGTTTTCTTCCAAATTGGAAAACAAGATCCCAATTGGTTTACTTTGCAATCAAACAATAGATTCAAAGCTTTTCAACAACACTCACAATTAAAATTTCAAAAGAAACTCATTTAAAGAACATGAACCTGTTTTCTTTGAAGTTGAGTGAAGATCCTGTTGATGCCTTGATTCCCTCTTCAGTTCCTCAGATTCTTCAAGCTTTAATCCAAAAACCCACAAAGTTGAACAATTCCTTCCTCTTCTTTTCAATTTTTTTCTACGAAAACTCCATAGTCCAAACTTGTGAAGAAAATCAAAGATAATGAAATTTTTTCCAAAAAAATCCTACAACCACCCTCATCAATTCTCTAAAACAGAAAAAAATGCAAAAGTCTTTCTTTTCAAATTTTTGAATTTTAAAATTGCCAAATTGAAATTTTATTATATTTCCTTTTATTTTCAATTTCCAAACCAAATATCCACCAATTCCCAAAATGACTAATCTAATTCATTTCAACACCAATAATTTATCACAATCTAATTTAATTAATTAATAAAATAAACCTTAATCCAAGATTAAATCATTTTATTAATCAAAGTAAATTAATTAATAAATTAAACAACATCTGTAATGTTAACCCAATTAATTTAATCAATAACTTTAAACACATAAAGCAATTAATTATCATTTTCTAACTTGGAATTAAACTGAAACAAGGCAAATTGAACAATGTAAAACAACTTAACCCGACTCACACCAGACGACACACTATGACTAGGGTGACGACTTGACATGGAAAACCTAGCTACTATCTCCCAATCGAATACCGTTGGGCATTGAACACGCTCCAACCTGTGAAACCAGGTGGAGTCGATGTCCTGTACCTGTCAACCTGAAAAACAAGTAAACAACAACATATAATATAAACAACATAAAATACACACCGTGAAGAGAAAATCATGGAATCGTAGGGCGCTCGCAAGCGAGTGATGCAATACCGTCCTCTTAACCAATACAATAGTACTAACTGACAGTCTAACATACTAATATAATCCAAAGCATAAAACATCATTGATTCGAATATCCATTTATGTTAATTCAAAACATGGCATAAAAATAACATCATATTAAAATACCATCACATCAAAATATCACATTCACATCGCTTTACAGCTAGCGATCAAAAGCAGCCAAGTACCATAGTCAAGGTACTAATAGAAAGCACACATAACAAGGCATCTAAAAAACCAAAAACACATCAAAGCAACATAGCAAAACAAGGACACACTATCCAACCAGAAGGCAAAACGGAGGGGTATTACAGGGTCTTAGTACTTGAAACATATAGTTTAATAAATAAATTTGGTTTTGGTAGTTATATTCTCGTAATTAGTTTCATATGGGATAATGGCCTTATAAAGGCAGTACAATGTAATAGATTTTTGGTGCAATGTGAATGACTGAATTTTAATTCTAGAGCAATCTCATTTTTCTCATTTCAATATAGAGAGCACATGTCTGCTCGTTCTTGATGAAGGTCATCAAGCTCAAAATAGCCGATCAAAGATATGGAATTCATTTAAAAAGGTTAATTCAAAACTGTGCATTATACTCTCAGGAACTCTTTTCTAGAATAACTTGAAAGAGATTTTCAACACATTGTATCTGGTAAGGCCGAATTTTGTCAATTGATTCTTGGGTAAAAACTCAAAGCTATCCTCAAAACTTGGTAAAGTTATGGCTAACAATAGGATCTACAAGTTGAGGAATTTCTTCATGGATGAAATTGGGAATAAAATTTAAAATGGAAAAGAGAGTGGAAAAGTAGAATTTGATGAAACTCTTGCAAAGTTTAGGTTAATGATTGATTCTTTTGTTCATTGTTATGATGGGAAGATTCTAAACAGTCTTCCTAAAATAAAGGATTTTATTGTGATTTTGAGAGCATCTTCTATATAGTAGGTTGTCTTAGATCAAATAAATGAAGCAAACAATTGCGAAAGAGCCAACAATTTTGAATGTGAAACAATGGTGTCTTATGTATAGACTCCCCCTGTGATTTGTTCCTAAAATAAGGTATAGGAATTTTGAATTAGAAATAATGGTATATGACAACTATTTATCCTATCTATTATGTTACAACAATTAACTAAAGGTTAGAACATATCCATATCAGCATAAAATAACAGGTGCAATTCACCTCAAACTCTGTTGTGGTAATTGCTTTGTAAGGAGGTTTGCACTCCTCCATGAACATTTTTTGTGCACATCAGTATGTTGGTTATTATCTTGATCTCCTTTATGATAAAAAAAAAAGTGAATTTCATTGCATAACTCATGACCATTTTGTAGTGCTCTTTTACTTCTTACTCACTTTGTTCTCAATCACCATGTGCAAATGACTTAGAGGACAAATCTTTGTCACTATTTTATAGTAACTTTCATTGTTTTTGGACTATTTGTTATGATTCAATCACTATTTGGCAATGTTCTTCCTTTCTCAGTCCTATAGGATAGAGGAAAATTCACAATTTACAACTCTCTAAAAATGATATTCCTTTCAGTGATCTCAACCACCTAATTCAATGTGTTATCTTCTTCATTTCTTAGTGCTAACAATGCCTACACAATGTTTCCTCGGTCACAGTTACAGTGCTCCTTCATTTGAAGATATTATGTTGCTTAGACAATAATGTTTTAGTGAATTCATATTTTGTCTTGCAAACATCTTGTTGCACTTGTAGAGTTTTGTTGTGCATAATATGTAGTCAAGATTCCTTCAAATGGAGCTCTTTAGCAGAGGTAGTAGGATAACGGTTTCAATACAATAATAGTGTTAGTGAGAGGTATAATAGTAGATACAATGAGAATGGAAGGTATAATTTTTTGATGGTAAAAGAATCATTTATTTGCTCAGATCTTGACACAAGTTTCCCTAGTACATAAGATAGCATATAATATACTCTATTCCACAGTATCCACCTAATTCCTTCCACCCAGAGAAGCAATGACTAAGAGTATATGTGCCCTATATTTTTCAGCCCAAATGTGTCTTTCTAATGGTTTTCCACAATTAGGAAGAAGGTATGTCATGAAATGTTTGTGCCCACCCAAAACTAAGCCTTACAAAGAATGTCTTCACCTATGAAAAATACCATAAGCTTCTTCAAAATGTTATGATCCAGCACAAGAGCAAGCTAGTAAGGGGGACTTGGCTTTTCCATTGGAATCTTTATGATTATATACACAACATATTATTTTCCATAGTTTCAAAATACACATTTCTTATAATATTCACATAGTAAGAACCTTGAAAGGTTGGAAACCTTGATCTCATTCTTCCTAGGTCACTCCTCAAGAGATCGTATTAGTATTTGTGGGCTCTTTACAATAGATTATCCACTAATGAGAAGGCTCCCCTCATTTTCTAATGGAATAAATTATCATCCGCTCTAATTGAATGTGTAATGTGATGTAGCACGTTCAATGTCACAAGGAACAGTTTGAGAGAAGAATTTGAGACTTGATATCCATAGAATCCAACTTCTTGCAACACAAAATGCAAAACCAACATCCCAACCAAAGCAACTTAGCTTTAATATGCACCATAAAAAAAAATTTCCAACATAAATGGTGGAATTGAACTAACTTTTTGGGGTCCCTTGAATAGAAAAAATACACAGACATAGAATTTTGTGGTAGCCAACAAGGACAAAACAAATGGACAATACATGGCTCCATGATAGCTCGTCATCCTTGATACTATCTTGGAGGAAAATCTTGCACACTCACCACATTTCTGAGGAAGCTTAAGTTCCATTTTCTAAGACAAGTTTGTGTCTGAACTAGCTTCCTGAAACGCACTTGAATTCAAGGAAGGTGCCTTTAAAATTTTTTATTGCTAACTGAGCACTCATGCTATCTCCCATTTTTCTTCCAACTAACCAGTTATATGAATGATTATTTCTCATTAAGGAATAAGAATATTTGGAAGTGTTTTTTTATCAGATATTGTAGCTGCAAGTTCCACTTCGGATCACCAAAGCCTTCACAAAACCTTTTGCACAACCACCGAAACATTGGTCTTTCTATACAAACACTGCAACACCGCACAGTTGTTGTCGGGCCTTCGTGGTGATGTGGGGAAAGAACCTTGCATCACCGTGAAGGCCCAACAACAACCGTGTGGTATTGTGGTGGTCCTTCTGCACAACCACCGCAACACTACACGGTTTTTGTTGGGCCTTCGTGGTGATGCGTGGAAAACACCCTGCATCACCATGAAGGCCCAACAAAAACCTTGTAGTGTTGCGGTGGTTGTGCAGAAGGACCACCACAATACCGTACGGTTGTTGTTGGGCCTTCACGGTGATGCAAGGTTCTTTCCCCACATCACTGCAAAGGACCAACAACAACCATGCAATGTTACAGTGGTTGTGCAGAAGGTTTTGTGAATGCTTTGGTGATTTGAAGTGGAACTTTCAACCATAATATCTGATAAAAATCTACTTTTGAATATGATTTTGATGGATGTTCATATCCTCATCCAAAGCTCCAATCCACACACAGGTAGGAAGGACACTTTCAAAGGTTGAGGAGTTGGGATTTACACCCACTAGTTGCATTTTCTTAAATTTCTAAGGACTTTTTAGAAAAACCCATTTTGAACATATCATTTAATTACGACATTCCATGATATCACATTTCTTTGAGGCATTTTTTGAAATAGTTTGCTTGCCTTGTCTATGCTTTCACATTTTCATGTATGTCTAGTAGGGCACTTGTAACTACAACATATAACAAAAAAATATCTATTGTTATGCTTTGATGGATGTCCCTTCGTTATTAATAGATATCTTCAATGTAGTGCACATTATTATAGTGCAAGCCTATTTTTCATATTGTTTCATTTAGCATAACCAATATTCTCCAAAAGAATATTATCCCTGTTTAAAATGATGGAAATGGTTCACATATCTCAGAGCAATTTATCTTACAATAATCTTGGAGATGAATTTATATGCGGTGTGAAAATCAAAACATACTCGAAGGTTCTTAACAACTCTAATAGTTGTACCAGGGGCCATGTTTAACAAACCAAATGCAATTGCTAATTTTTCACTATGGTGGCAGATAAATGATTCTCTTTTCTTCTATTCCACAGTATTAAGTAAAAGTCTTGAATCTAGAAATACCCTACTTCCTTCATTTGCCAAGCCAATTTCTCCAATGTTGCATAGCTCTCCCATGTTTATGGATGTGATATGTCTCCTACACAAAAAAGAATGTACCATTTTATGCCCTTTAATCCAACTACATGCATGTATCTTTTTAATTCCTCTATCTTTCATCAATCTCCTTACTATTTGAACCTCACAACACCTACCCGCTTCTGCACAAATGTTTTAGAGAAGAAACATAAGTTGCAAAAAATTTAGGATCCAACTAAAAAATTAGTGTTGCTGGAATACTCATCCTATATTCATATATGATCCACAGGCACCAAAGGTTTAACTGGCATCTTATTAATAATGTTTAGGGTGTCCTCAAGATAGCCCTGACATGGGTATCAAGGTCAACCATGCACAACTAATGATCAACTATATATGTAATGCAATAAGGGTTACTAACCTTTAATATTATCATCAACAAAATTGATAATATTTAAAAGGGAATCTTCTTTAAAATATGCTTTCAAACTTTTGTTTGTTTTAGTTTTTTTTTACTATATTGGAGATGCACTAGGCACTCTTAATGTTACATACTTTTTGGATTATGTGCTTTCTTCAATTCCATTGGCCATTCTTGGCCTCTAATCGACATTGATATCTATGTTATTTCAATTAAAATTGGGGTCTACAACTGGGATATTTTCTAGGTAATTCAACTGGGAGTTGGGTGATTCAACAAGGTTTTGGACTTTTGACATTATTAGAGGGTTAATATCTTCATTTGCAAGAGTCATGAGAGGAAGTGAAGTGGGACTTTTCTATGGTCGAGAAGGGGATGAACTTCCAACTCCTAACAAAGTAGCCTAGTTGGTGAAGTCAGTGTTTGTCAAGAAGATAAGGATTTATGACTCTAATGTGCAAGTTGTTACTTGAAGCACATCAAAAAAATTCCATAATATAAGTTTAATGTAAATGAAAAGACCGTTTCTTGGAAAGTTGTGGTTCTGAATCCTGATTTCCTTATGTGTAGGTCCTTCAAGCATTTTCCAACACTAGCATTGAGCTCATGATTAGGATACCCAATTAAAATTTGTTGGGTTTTTCATAGTACCAGAGCACAACAGATACATGGGTGACCAACAATGTATTACCATACCACCCTAACACAATTACCACTTATGTAACTGTAGGGACAGAGGTGGCTAAGAGCACCATCAATGTCTCATCCCTTGTTGTCCTAGAAAGAAGACCTCTCAAGCATGTAAAAAATGTTTCCCTATTTTAAGCATGAGAACTTAGTCAATTTTAGTTCCTATATGCTCTCCCATGCTTGGGATGAGATATAAGACCCTTAGGCTTCATTTTTCAAGTAGTTCTTTCATGTTTTGGAGCTATATACGCAAAAATAGAGCATTGTAACTTAGTTTTCTCAGTCACAACACTAAGAAACACACTTTGTAACACATTTTTCAAAGCAAAGACACATATTTAAGTCTTGTATCTATTGTAAGAACACCTTTTCTCAAAAAAAATTTAGTATTTTTCATTCTTAATAGTTGATTCATTATGTGCAAATGAATGATGATTATTTTTTGTGTTTTATGCTTAAACCTCAAAAGCATTGTCTCATTTCTAGCACTTTTAGGCAGAAATCAGTGAACAAAAACAATTAAATAAACTACCAATTGACTAAATATACTACCAATTGATAGAGCAATGAATAAATATGACTAAATATATTACTAAATATAATGATTATGCAATTAATAAATAATGTGTCAATATACTACCAGTTGACAAAAATCAGTGAACAAAAACAATTAAATAAACTACCAAATTTATCAAAATGATGATTAAAATCAATGACTAAATACACTACCAATGGACGAAAATCAGTAAATAAAAATGACGAAATAAGTGACTAGTTAACAACAATCAATGACTAAATTAACGACTAAATATAAGTGAATAAAAAATGACTAAATAAGTGACCAATTTACAACAATCAATGACTAAATTAATGACTAAATATACTACCAAATCGATCATTCAAAACAACCAATAAATGACTAAAAAATGGTTTAGTCATCAATCTGGTCGCATTATAAATGTCTGGCAATAAACTACTAATGGTCACATGATCATGTTTAGTCATTTATATGCAGTTTTTAGTAGTTTTTTTAATCATATATTATTGTTTTTGTAGTAGTGCAAGGTTGTACAATTATCAATAATTTTCCTTTGCAAGTGAAGTTCGACAACATGAAATTGTAGAATAGGATAAAATGGAAACACCTCTAACTTGATGGTGGCATGAAACATCTTTGATGTGCCAGTCATGTATGAGTGGTACTATAATAATATTAGTTAACAACCATGTATATACAAAAATCGAGTACTAAATTTAATGGCATAGTCCAACATTAGATCCAACCAATCCCACAAAGAGTACATGGATCAAAATTCTAAATGCATTGAATATGGACTAGAATGGAGTTATGAGTCAAAAAATATGTGTTGAGGTAAAATTATATTTTGGTTCCCTTGACAATCAAAACTTTCCAATCAATGTAGAACTTGATTAGAAAAATATTTGAAAGGATAACTTATTTGACAAAGGATACACCAATGATTAAAAATATATAGCAAAGGAAAATATATGTAAGGAAAATATATGTTGCCCTAATCAAATTTCCTTGTTAAGATATTTGAAAACTCTCTCTATATTCTTAACCATAAACTTGTCCATGTATACTACAAGTAATCAAAATGAGGATACATAACATTTGGATCAAAAAGACCTAATTTATTGTGCATGTAATACTGATCCTCTCTTTTTCTAGTTTTCCATCTCATAAGTAGGTTTCCACATGTTGAACACATAGTGATACTGAGAGTGGGGGGTGAATCAATATCTAACAATATTTTTACTTTTTAAAACTTAACCAATCACAATAAGAACATTCAAGTAAGATCGATCAATTAGGAACACAATAAGAACACATGATCTATGTGGAAATCATTTCAAGAGAAAACCATGACACAATATTGCTTATATATTATAGATTAACCTTCTTCTTCTTGTAGGCTCAACCTACAATCAAATTCTCCAATCTGTATACAAACTGAGCTCCAACTTGACAAGAGGCTCCGACCTCTACTTGGTAGGCTCATCCTATTGGAGGTTCCAACCCCCCACACACAAAATGAGCTCCAACCCAGCAAGAGGCTCCAACCTCTATTTGATGGGCTTCAACCTTTTCAATTCTTCAATGCTGATATAACAAACTCCTTCGCCAAAAACACAAATATGATCCATGCAAATCTGATCCAAATATAAATATACTTCACACTCAAATTTAATCCACAATCACATAAAAATATTCCTTTCAAATCTAATCACACACTTCCCTTCAAATTTGATCCAAATCATACATGAAACTTATCATAATCATGGCATTATATGTACATAAATTTCTACCTTACAATTTTCTTTAATTCTCTTTACATTCTGCTCTTATTTTTCACCTGTATTTGTCATATATATTTGCAATTGTCTTTCACACATAGGTTGCATATATTCTCTAATATGAATATAATATACTCTTCATTTCTACCCTTTTTATCGCTTTTAATCTACTCTTTTTAATCAGAAATAAATCATTGAATTACTTGTTACTTTTGACTCCTAATCTTTCATATTTTATATCTTCTTCACACCTCTTCCAAAGAGAGGCAAGTTCATTCATTGGCCACAACTCTTTGTTAATACATGCATTTTCATTATATTTTAAATGGGATGGTTTTGTCTTATATGGGGGTGAATTTCTTAGGGGGTCAACCTCATATGTAATAATTGATTTTAATTTTAAACTTCCTTTGAAGAAGTTGGACTTAATTAAATCTTGTTTCAATTTCTCCTCATATAAAACATTGTTATTTTAATTATTTTCTATGCCACCTTTTTGAATTTTGCTTCCTAATAATGCTCATTGCGTTCTTAATAAAGGTAATCACTACTTATGTCTTTTATCATTATCCAAAAGGGGGTCGGCTAAGTTTAAGTGCATAAAGAAGTCAGCCAACATAATGGGTCATATTGCTTCCTTCAAGGGTGATGACTAGGCTAAGAGAGTCAACCTATATTACATGTTTATTAACTTTTCAAAACCAAATTGACCCATGGATCTTCTATATTATCTTGAATTTAAATTCTTTCTCTTTCACAAGTCGATCACCTTGGATTTAATTTGAACTCCATTCAAGCACACTTATATCTCAATTCTTTAAATCTTTAATTTAAAAATTCAAATATATACTAGTTGTCCTTTAAATCCACAACCTTCTAATGGTAACGTGTAACAAATACCTTCTTGTAAACCATCCAATTTTACTTATATCCAATGTAACAATATTATTTATCTCTTCTCAATAACTAATCAACTTGTCATATGCCTCTGAGTGATAATTGTATTCTTGCATTCTATGATATTAATTTTTTATATGTTCATGACAATCTTCTTTCTCTCAATGACAACATGTGTATGTAGCTTTGACATCAATGGAAAACATTCCAACACCACATTTATTAAAATAAATCTCAAACATGTTGAAGTCCCCACACATGGTCCAAGAGGTAGTGGGAGGTCTTTAGTATCCATCATTAGAGATGAGATCTTTCAATAGCATCATTAAAAGTATAAATATTAATCATACAAGGGTGTAGTTTTTAAAATCAAAGAGGATCCACAAAGAACATATTGTGGGGTCACATTTATGATCCATTGTGTTGTTACTACCTAGGAAAAATGAAAGTGGTAATTCCTCCATAACTCGATTGATGATCACTATGTGAAAATTGACTTTTGGCCATATGAAATGATAAAGAATAAGAATTATGGAACTTGTAATTTTCAGATCTTGTAAATAAAAGACATCAATTTTGAGAAATATTTGTAAAAAATCTCATTGGATGTATTTTATTATATAGTCAAGAAGGCCTTGGATTCCATGAAATAAAATTTATGGATGTTGGGAATCAAGAGGCATTCCATTACTATCAAGCTCATCAAGATCTCCATAAATATTTTTCAAGAACTCCTCCTCTATGAGTGTCATAATCTATGGAGATTTAAACCCAATAAACATATTGTTGTAGTCTAGCACAAACTCACCTTCGTCAAGCCCATGAGTTTGAATATGAGAGTAGTGAGAGATTAGAGGACAATGTGTCAATGTAAATGGTTGGTTATCATGGAATTTAAATCTCCTCAAGATAAATATGAGAAGAATGGGGGCTCCCAAATCTCATTTGATGGTTGAGAAGACCCAACAAAAATTTATCAATCATAATCATCTAATGGATCTATATTTGGAGGGTAATAATTATTCTTGTTCAAATCAAAGGTTTGGTTATTATCTTATATAGTTAAGATTGGATCACGCCCTTATAATTCTTGAATATCTTTCTTTCTATTGCCACTCTTTATTTACTTCAAATAGAATAGGGTATGAAAACAACCCTCTAATTATTATGTGTGTTGAGAAGTGTAATCAAAGGAAATATTTTTCATTCAAATTTTTAAAAATGTGGACCCAACATCCTAATTTAAATGAAAAAATTGTGGATTGCCGAAATATAAATGTTGATAGATTAACAATTTTCAAGGTTGCTAAAAATTTGAATAATGTTAAGGTTAATATTAGAAGATGGAATAAAAAAAAAATTGTTAATATTTTTAAAAATAAATCTAAAATCAAAGCGAAATTATCTATATGATGCAAAGTGAAATACAAAATTTAAGCATGAATCAATATTTATTGATAAAAAGAAAGATGGAGGTTATATGAGCTACATTCTATTATTAAATGTAAGGGAGATTTTTGGAGGAAAAGATCAAGAACAATATGGTTGAAGTAGGGGATAAGAATAATAAATTCTTCCACATGACTAATTTAAAGCATATATATTCTAGTAGAATTAAAGAGATAAGAACAAACGATGATCAAAATTCAGAGGAAAATGTTATAAGAAATAAAGCAACTAATTATTTTAGCTATCTTCTTTTTGAAAATAATGTTTTAGATTTTTATTTTTTTGCAATGAGATATTTTAGAGGATATTCCCAATATTATTGATGACCATGATAACATGGAGTTAATTAAGTCTCTTTTAGAAGAGGGGATCAAAGTTTCTATTTTTTATTTGAAGGAAACAAAGCTCTGAGTTCATAGGGGTTCTAAAACTTTTTCTTTCAATTGTATTGGATTATTATGGTTGAAGATCTTGTGTGACTACTAAGGAATTTCTTTTAAGTAGGTGAATGCTAAAATATTTAAATTTTACCTTTTTATTCATCATTCTTAAAAAGGTTGGAGCTAACCCCTCTTTGTAACCTAGTATACAATTTTTTTTCCAAGACAGTTGAGCTAAGTGTTGGAATGTAATGTTGTTGATTGTTGTCAGGAATGTCAACATATCTTGGTTGATTGATTAAGGTTTAGTTTTGATGCTTTTGTGATCTGAATTGGTGTGCTCCAGATGGTGTGTTGTGATGATCTATCTTTGGTTGTGCGTCTTGGTCCCACTCATTTTGCAACATAATGAGATACACTCTTATGGGTCTAGACTGATAGAGAAAGTGGTTAGCATGTCTCAGAAAATTGTTTGCATTGTAATGTGTATATCCTATTCCTTGGTTATGGATATCATGGTTAATATGTAGCATGTTGATTTGAGTGAGGAGGTTCTATATGGTCCACGTTTCATTCCCTTCCACCGCAGGAATTTTTTTGTGGTGACCTAATTCAAAATTGTGTTTGGTCGACTTAAGAGTTTATGGAAGCATGAAATGGAATTATGTTTGGCCAAATTGGGAAGATTATGAAGGCATGGAATGGTATAAGTAAAATTTGATTATGTTCGATGAAACCAAGTGTGGTGAATGTGAATCTAAAATCTAGACATTGTGCGAAAGTATACAACCAGAGGCAGCAAATAGTGAGATTCTATTTGGTGTCATTGTTGGTGATAGTTATTTCAGCGGTGGATTCCCTTTCATCATTCTTCTAGTAGTGAGTCATTTTCTATAGGTAGTGAGCCTTTCTCTTTTGGTAGTGAGACTTTTTATCTTTGGCTATAATAGTCGGGTAGTGAGCCCATCGAAAATGAGCCTTACCTATAGTGAGCCCTTGTAAATATCACCTTAACCAATGTTTTATAATTGAGAATTAACATTCTCCATGGTTTTTTCCTTCTTGGGTTTCCACGTAAATTCTGGTGTTCATTGTGCATGGTGTTTTTATGTGCTTTCATGTTCATATTTGTTAGATCATTATCTGATTGATTTAAGTTTTATCCTGATTAATTAAAGTCAAGAAAATTGTTTATAATAACTGATTCACCCCCCCTCTCAGTTATCTAGACTATTCAATAATTGGTATCAAAGCTTTGGTTCCTCAAAGAAGAGCTTAACCGCTCGGGGTAGATTCGATGGTGCACAAACTGAAAATTCCTATGTTTGATGGATCTGACTACAGATTCTAGAAAGTGCGGATGAGAGGTTACATTATTTCTCTAGGGTACAATACTTGGAAATCCGTTGATACAAAATATGTTGAATCGAAAAATAGTCCTTCTTCTACAGATGAGATTTCAGCTTATGAAGAGAATGAAAAGGCAAGGTATGCAATCTTTAGTGCTTTGTCTAAGACTGAGTTAACAAAAGTTATTTCATTGGGAATTGCTTATGATGTTTGGGAAAATTTGAAAAAAATCTATGAAGGAAATGATAGAGTCAAATTATCAAAGAAGTTGACAGTTAAGTGCAAATATGAAAACTTGAGGACGGAAGAAGATGAGGATATAGCAAGCTATTTTTAGAGAGTTGACAGTGAAATAAATGAAGTCAAAAATCAAGGAGGCACTCTGATAGATGAAGATGTTATGGAGAAGATTCTGATGACCCTATCAAAGAGCTATAGTGACAAGATCTCAGGTATTGAGGAAGTCTATGATCCGAAGAAATTCACCAAAGAGCAACTATTCGGCACCTTGACCACGTTTGAGATGAGGAAATTTGGAAAAGAAAAGTAAAAATCTGAAACAACCTTCAAAGCCACAAATACAGAAGAAGATCCAGATAGTGGAAGTTCAAATAAGTAGGAAGCAAACTTCACAAGGAAACTAAAGAAAGGTACTGGTAAGTACAAAGGTATGTTACACCTTAAATGCTTTAGATGTGGAAAGATTGGTCATTTAGAAAATAGGTGTCTAGAGAAAAGAACAAGGCAAACATTTAAAAAGATCAATAAGAAGGCCTATTATGTTAATGAGAATGTCAGTATTTTAAATGATGAATTAGATCATGAGGATTGTTTGTTTTTGGTGGAAAATGATGAACCTAGATTTGATATCTCTAATATTTGTTTGGAATCTAATGATAACACTAAAGTTGCATTATTTTTCAAAAGAAATAGAGATGAATGGTTGATTGATAGTGGATGTTCGAATCAAATGATTGGTGAAAAAAGTAAGTTTGTGAGGCTTGAGAAATATGATGGAGGTTCTATTAGATTTGGAGATGATAAAACAACATAGATTGTTGGAATTGGTTCTATTACCTTTGATGGAAAACATAACACTGGAAATGTTTACTATGTGAAGGGTTTATATCATAATATTTTGAGTGTTGGACAAATGTATGAGAATGGCTATAATGTTGTATTCTAGGATGATGGTTGTGAAATTTGGAAGAATTCTGGAACTGTTATTGCAGCAAGAAAAAGAACAAGTGGGAAGATGTATCAACTAGAAGGAGATACAAAGAGATTCTTATTTTCTCAGAGCAATGACAGTTAGCTCTAGCACCAGAGGATGTGTCACATCAACTTCAATAATTTGGTAAGGATTAAGAGTAGTCAGAGACTTGCCAAGACTGACCAAACCAGATAGCACTATTTGCAAAGGATGTCAAGAAGGAAAGCGAACCAGAGAAACATTTTGAAGAAAAGAATAATCCTCTACCAGTTTGTTGGACCTTGTACACACTGACCTATGTCATCCAACTAGAACAAGAAGCTTGCAAGGTGAGAAATATTTCATGTTGTTAATAGATGATTATTCCAGATTAACCTGGGTTGCATTTTTAAGAGAAAAATCAGATGCTTTAGAAAAAATCAAGATTTTCCAGGCAAGAGTTGAGAATGAAGTTGACAGGAGAATGAAGTGTTTAAGATATGATAGAGGAGAAGAGTTTACTTCTGATGAATTCAACAAGTTCTATGAGAAACACGACATTAAAAGACAACTATTTTCCCCTAGAACACCACAACAGAATGGTGTAGTGGAAAGAATGAACCAGGCAGTTCAAGAAGCAGCTAGAACAATGATCAGAAAAGTAGGTTTACCACAAGTCTACTGGAGAGAAGTGATACGCTCAACAATATACACTTTTAATAGAGTATTTTTCTAGAGGAAATATGGAAATACATTATAGGAGCTATGGTATGGTAGAGATCCCACAGTAAAGTACTTGAAAAAATTTGGAAGCAAGTGCTACATCCAGAGAGATGAGGACAATCTTGGAAAGTTCGACAGTAGATTTGATAAAGGCATATTTTTGGGTTACTCTACAAGAAGCAAGGTGTACGACTGTTACAACAAGAGACTGAAGAAGATAGTTGAAAGTGTGAATTGGAAAGTAGATGAAGATGTTCAAAGAAATCTTGATAGGCATATTGAATATGAATCAGATAACTCAGATGACAAAGGAGAAAAGGATAAGAAAGAAGAAGAGACAAAGGAGGCTCTGACAACTACAACCAAAAATCGAAGGTATGTACAGAGAAACCATTTAGAAAATTAGATTATTGGAGATAAGAATAAAGGAATCATCACAAGAATCAAAGCTGCACAAGAACAAGTATTATTGTGTTTACTCTCAAAAATTGAGCCAAAGACTATGGAAGAAGCATGCAATGATCAAAATTGGGTGAAGGAAATGAAAGAAGAACTTGATCAGATAGAGAAAAAATAGACTTGGGAACTTGTGCCTAGACTGACAGACAAAAATGTAATTGGAACAAAGTGGGTATTCTGGAACAAGCTGGACAAAAATGGAAAGGTAATGAGAAACAAGGCAAGATTAGTTTGGAAAGGCTACACTCAAATTGAAGGTATTGATTTTGAAGAGACATATGCCCCTGTTTCTCGGATGGAAGCAATCCAAATATTCTTAGCTTTTGCAGCTTTTAAGGACTTCAAAGTCTATCAAATGGATGTAAAATCTGCATTCTTGAATGGAGAACTGAAGGAAGAAGTCTACATTGAGCTACCCGAGGGATTTTAGTCTAGAAGTGACCCGAATGTTGTTTACAGGTTGAAGAAAGCTTTATACGGATTGAAGCAGGCTCTTAGAGCCTGGTATGGAAAATTAGACAAGTACTTGATTGGACAATGATTTGAAAAGGGATCTACTGAAAGTAATTTATACTATAGAATTCACTCAGATCAAATATTGATTGTTGTGGTTTATGTTGATGACATAATTTTTAGAGGAAATGATGATATGTGCAAAAAAATTATAGGTGAAATGTAAAAGGAATTTGAAATTTCTATGATAGGTGAGTTGAATTTCTTCCTTGGATTACAAGTAAATCAAAACATCAAAGGAATTTTCATTTCTTAGTCCAAGTATACCAAAAAAATATTGAAGAAGTTTGGATTGAAGAACTCCAAACTGGTTTGTACACCTATTGTTACCAGATGCAAGTTGAAAAAACAAGATGATTCACCTAAAGCTGATGCAAGTATCTTCAGGTCAATGATTGGAGGATTTCTATATTTGACTACTACTAGACTATAAATTATGTATGCTATTTGTTTAGCAGCTAGATTTCAACAAGAACCGAAAGAATCACATGTTATTGTAGTAAAAAGGATCTTTAGATATTTGAAGGGTACAAAAGATATCGAGTTATGGCATCCAAAGGACTCATATTTCACCTTGACAACCTACACTAATGCTTATTGGGTTAGATGTGTTGATAACAGAAGGAGCACAAGTGGTGGATTTATTTCCTTGGCTCCTAGTTGGTTGCTTGGTCAAGAAAGAAACAAGATTTTGTATCTTTATCTACTTCTGAAGTTGAATACATTGCAACATCCTCATGTTGAACTCAGGTACTATGGATGAAATAGATGCTGAAAGACATTGGAATATCATTTGATGAACTAATCTTAATTATGTGTGATAATACTAGCATAATAAACATTTCCAAGAATCTGGTACAACAGTCCAGAGTGAAACATATATCCATCAGATATCACTTCTTGAGAGAGAAGGTATTGGAGAATGAGGTAAGACTTGAATATTTACCTACAAAAGAGAAGATTGTAGATATTTTCACAAAACCGTTGAGCAAAGATACTTTTGAGTATCTTTGACAAAAGTTAGGGGTTTTTCCCCCTCCGAGTCTACAATAATTTATACCAGGGTGTGCATTGGTCCAAGGTATTGTATGCTCACTCTTATCTAGATCAATTCTTAGTGGCTTCCTCATAGGGGGAATAGAGTAAGTTTTTCAAGGGGAGTTTTTTTCCCTTTGTCCTTGATGTGAAAGGGGGAGAAGAAAAGAGGTTCCTTGATGATGTTGATGTTGTTGTTGAGTTGTTTGGTTTGTCATTGATGAATGTTGCCATCAATGGAAAAGAGGGAGATTGTTGGAATGTGATGTTGCTGATTGTTGTCATTAATGGTTGTCATTGATGTCAACATATCTTGGTTGATTGATTAAGGTTCAGTTTTGATGCTTTGGTGATCCAGATTGGTTTTCTCTAGATGGTGTGTTGTGATGATCTATCTTTGGTCGTGCTTGTCCTGGTCTCATTCATTTTGAAACATAATGAGATACACTCTTATGGGTCCAGACCGATCTAGAAAGTGGTTAGCATGTCCCAGAACATTGTTTGCATTGTAATGTGTATATCCTATTCCTTGGTTTTGGATATCATGGTTAATATGTTGTGTATTGATTTGAGAGAGGAGGTTCTATATGGCCCACGTTTCATTCCCTTCCATGTGAGAATTTTTTGTGGTGACCTAATTCAAAAGTATGTTTGGTTGACTTAGGAGTTTATGGAAGCATGAAATGGAATTGTGTTTGGTCGACTTAGGAAGATTATGAAGGCATAGAATGGTATAAGTAAAAGTTGATTCTATTCGATGAAAGCAAATGTGGTGAATGTGAATCTAAAATCTAGTCATTGTGCGAAAGTATACAATTGGAGGCACCAAACAATGATATTCTATCTAGTGTCATTGTTGGTGACTGTTATTTCAGTGGTGGATTCCCTTTCATCATTCTTCTAGCAGTGAGTCATTTTTTGTAGGTAGTGAGCCTTTCTCTTTTGACAGTGAGCCTTTTTATCTTTGGTTGTAATAGTCAGGCAATGAGCCTTACCTGTAGTGAGCATTTTGGCAGTGAGCCCTTGTAAAAATCACCTTAACCGGTGTCACCTTAACTGGTGTTTTATAATTGAGAATTAGAATTCTCCATGGTTTTTCCCTTCTTGGGTTTCCACGTAAATTTTGGTTTTCATTGTGCATGGTGTTGTTATGTGTTTTCATGTTTATATATGTTAGATCATTATCTGATTGATTTAAGTTTTCTTCGGATTAATTATGATTTAAGTTTTCTCCGGATTAATTAAATTCAAGAAAATTATTTATAATAATTGATTCATCTCCCCTCTCAGTTATCTGAACTGTTCAAAACTAAGATTGCAATAATTTCAAGTTTATTTCAATATAGGAAAGTGGTTTTCCTCATGGTAGGAAAATTATTGACTATTATTTTTGTTCATGAGGTTCTTCACTCTATAGTTGTTATTTCAAGAAGGTTGGATTCATTTTGAAGTTGAAATTGATGAATGCATATGGTTGCGTTCTTGGGATTTCTTGATTGAAGTGTTAAAAAAGTTTGTCTTTGGGGGAAAATTCTCAAAAAATATTGAGTTGATCTTAATCCCAAAATTCCTTAACATCATTAAAAATTTATCTTTCATTTATTTTCAAAATATCAATAGCTCTTTGTTAGGGTAATCCTATTTCTGAATTCTTACCTATCTTAATGGAAAAATTGTTAGGAAGAGTGCTACAAAATAATATTATTCAGGGAAGATTTAAGGGTATTAGACCCACCTATACCAATACCCCAATATTCCACCAACATTTCCTATATGATATGGTGATAATTTTGAAGGTTTTGTTTTGGAAACTAAGGAGCTAAAAAGAATTTTTTCAAAATATGAGAAAGATTTAGGTAAAAAATATAGTCTTCTAAAACTTACTCTCTTTGTCATGAGTACTCCTTTGTGGAGACAACAAAATATTGAAAACATTTTGGGTTGTCAAATTGGTACCTTCCCTTCTCTAGATACCTTGGCTTACCTATTTTACAAGGAGTTATCCCAAATTCCTTTTGGAATGAACTATTAGATAGATTTCAATGAAATCTCATAGGATTGAAAGACTTTTTTTTAATTCAAGAAAGTAAAATTCAATTGGTCAAAGTTTCCTTTCAAATATTATAGTCTATAACTTGAGAGTTTTCTTTAGATTCATTTAAAATTTTCCAATAAGATTAAAAAAAATAGAAAAGAAAATATTTGGTCTATCATGAAAGAAAAGAAATCCCTTTGCTAGCATGGAACTTAGTTTGTAAGACAATAAATAAATGGGTATTGGATATAAGAAATATTAGAGTTCAACCTTGCTCTAGATGCTAAAACTACTTAGAGAGTGTTGAGAAAAGAAAAATGGTGGACCTCTATCACTTTAAAGAAGTATTTGAATGACTCAAATGGTAATAGGTTGACCTCCAACGGTCTTCCCCAAGGATCCTATGTTTAGAAAAGTATGAATTATGTTAGGTTTATTCTGAATAAAGGTACATAATGGAAACTTGGGGATAGAAAAAAATTTGGGAGGATAAATGGATTTTAAACTTTGCATTGAAGGATGTTGAACGGGCAGCTCTAATTCTTGATTTATGTAAAATAACCTTTTGAAATAAAGTGATAGAATACATTGAAGAGGTTAATGAAGTTAAATATTAGATTAAATTAACTGGTTCTTCCTCAATTGGGCTGAATTTTCTTTCTAAAATTTAATCCATGCTACATACGTATCACATCACATAGGCTTTCAAGAGAGATGAACTAGTTTGGGAAACTAACTATGTAGGTGCATTTTCTACTACTATAAGTTTTATTATGATGGTTGATCAAGGATATTCTTACTTTTGGGACAAATAGGGGCAACCTCAATTATTCTGATGGCACACTCTCACACACATACACTCTGATACCAATTGTTGGAAGTTGTGGTTGTCATTGATGTTAACACTATTAGCATTTGTGATTTTGAAGGCTATACATGTCGAGGATATTGAGACACTTGTAATAAATATATTACAGGCTGCCAATGAAGCTAAGAAGGTCAGAGTGATGAAATTTTTTGTACGTTGATGATCACGAGGCATGCAATAAAGGGTTTTTTATTGAGCCTATCTAGTATGTTGTTCGTCAATTTCAGTGGTACACCTCAAGAATTGAGGAAGTTATGAAGTTTTGTGTTCCTACATTTATTCAGTTATTGTAGCAGGTGTTTCTGGAAGATGAGATAGCAATTCTGGTGAAGTGATTTGTTGTGTATGTTTCTAAGGTGTTCAGTGATCTTTCTAGATTGTGCTCTATTAGTTTGGTACGTCCGCATTGATTGGCATGTTCGTGATTGAATATTTTTTCTTGTGTGCTTAAGGTTTTCATGTTCTTGGTCAACATGATGGTGGTAGCGTGTTGTAGATCCTTAAGGATTAATCTTGTATTGTTTGGCATGTTCGAGGATATTGATTTAGGTCCTCACTATGTTGTGACCGAATTAGGTTGGTGTGCATTAAGATTTGTTCATGTGTTGAGGCTAACAGCTATAATTTATTCTTTATTTGTGGCCGACAAAGTTGTTGATATAAATTTGTGTAGCGGATATATAAGAGTGATTGTTTATTCATTTTGAAGTACGCTCAGAGTATACTCGGTGAATGTGAGTGCAAGATATGTGTGAATAAAGATTAGATCATTCGAGTGCAGAGCAGAGTGTGAAGGAGATTGAGCGAAGTGTGAAGAAGTGTTTCTGTGCCTAACCGAAACTGTTATCAAGCTTTTGTAGAAGCTAATTTCTCAGTTCAACCTCATCAGATGGATTTAATATGATTTTCTTATGTAAGGTAGTGATCCTTCCCTTTAAGTAGTGAGCTCTAGGTAGTGTGCCTGAATGCATGTGCATTCCCTATTCATTTCTTTCATTATACTTCTAACAGGGTATAATCTTGTGGAATAACATCCACTATGGTTTTTCCCCTAACAGGGTTTCCATGTATAAAAATCTTGGTGTTCATGTGTCTCTGATGTCTTGTTGATTCATGCTTCCACTGTTAATTATCAGATCTGAGATTAAAAGTTGTTTAAGGTTGAATAAGCTTAATTTTTATAACAACTGATTCACCCCCCCTCTCAGTTGTCTATCCTTGTTTTTCCAACAATTGGTATCATAGCTAGTTCCTCTGAAGAATTATAATAGCTTGAGGTGATCCAAGATGGAATCATACAAGAAGGATAGTCCTAGATTCGAAGGTACAAACTACTCTCTGTGGAAAGTCAGAATGGAGTTTCATTTGAAGTGCATTGGTGAGCCTTTCTGGAAGATTACAAAGAATGCATATACAATTCCTCAGAATGGTCCCTCTACTGCTGATGAGATTAAAGAAGCATAAACTAATACTAGGGCTATAGAATCATTGCTGAGTGCTTTGACAGATTCAGAGATGACAAATGTAATAGGTCTGAAGACTACACATGAGATCTGGATAAAAATGGAAACATTGTATGAAGGAGATGCACTAGTGAAAGTTGCTAAGCTGCAAAGTCTAAAAGGAAAATGGGAGAACATAAAGATGAGTGAAGATGAAAACATATTTTCCTTCTCACAAAAGGTAAATGAATTAGTGATGGACATTAGATGTGTCAGTGGAACCTTGGAAGAAGATGAGATTGTGGCTAAAATACTTAGATCCGTGCCTACTTCTTACAAAACAAAAGCTCATGTTATTGAAGAGCTTAGGATAGTAAAAAATGTGACAAGAGACATGCTAAATGGAAAACTTTTTTCCTTTGAGTTGAGTGAATTTGGTGAATCCTTTCCTAAGATAGAGTCTTCATTCAAAGCTACTGTATCCGGAAAAAGCCAACAAAGATATGATCCGGGAGAGAGTTCCAAAAAAACATTCAAGTATGAAGAAGAAATGAAACTGATTGAAGATGAAGAAAAAGAGCTAGAAGAAATGGAAACACTGATTGTGAAAAGAGAAGCTAGAGGACAAGGTAAGTACAAATGAAATATTCCTATTAAATGTTTCTCTTGCAGTAAGATAGGTCATTTTGCATCAAGATGTCCTGAAAGAGTCTCTAAGTATAAAAATGATAAGACTAGATTTCAAAAGAAATGTTATTATGTTGAAGAAGGAGTTACTGATGATGAATCTGATAAAGAAATTGGAAATTAAGATGAATGAGTATTCATTTCTATCAAGGAAAATGGTTTAGTGTCCACTGAATCAGGTAGTAATTAGAATATTGAAAAATCTCTTGTAGCCAGAATTGATGAGAAGGATGAGTGGGTGATCGATAACGGATTCTCACATTATATGACTGGTGATAAAATCAAGTTCCTAAGCTTGGAAGAGTATGACGGTGGTGTTGTAAGATTCAGAGATAACAATGTTGGTGTGATTTGTGCAAGAGGCACTATTTCTCTTGGTGGAAAATGCAATACTGCTGATGTTCTTTATGTTGAAGGATTGAAGCATAATCTGTTGAGTGTTGGACAAATGGTTGAAAAAGGTTACAATCTTTAGTTCAAAGATGGTAAGTGCAGGATATTGGGAAGCTCAGGAAATGTGATTGCTTTAGGTACAAAGACAAGAGGTAATATTTTTCACTTGAATGCTCCTAGTGAAAGTTGTTTGATTGCTCAAGTTGATGTAAGATGGTAATGGCATAGAAGGTTGTGTCATGTGAATTTTGATAACATTGTCAAAATAAGCTCCACACAAGCAGTCAAAGATCTACCTAAGTTAGTGAAGCTTACTAACACTATAGGCAAGGAATGCTAGATGGGAAAACATACAAGAATTTTATTTCAGAGGAAACAACATCATTCCAATGGACTACTAGATTTGGTACATACTGATCTATATGGTCCATCCAGAATCAGAAGTCTACAAGGAGAAAGGTACTTTATGTTGCTTATTGATGATTATTCTAGAATGGTTTGGGTTGCTTTCTTAAGAGAAAAACATGAGGCATTTGAGAAATTCAAGAATTTCAAAGCTTTGGCAAAAATTGAGACAGGTTTGAAGATCAAATGTCTAAGATCAAATAGAGGTGGTGAATTCACTTCCCGGGAGTTCAATTCATTCTATGAAGAGCATGGAATAAAAAGACAATTATCTGCTCCTCGAACCCCACAACAGAATGAAGTTGTTGAGAGAAAGAATAAAACAATTTTAGATGTGGCTAGAACTATGATGTTGGAAGGAAATGTTCCTCATTTCTATTGGAGAGAAGTTATAAGCATTGGTGTGTATACTATCAACCAGGTGAATGCCAATAGTAATTCTGGTAAGACTCCTTTTGAGCTTTGGTTTGGTCATAAACCTACTGTTAATTGTTTCAAAATATTTGGAAGCAGATGTTATATTAAAAGAGATGAAGATATAGGAAATTTTGAAGCTAGAAGTGATGAAGGAATCTTTCTGGAGTACTCTACTAAGAGCAAATCCTACCGGTGTTACAATAAAATATTGAAGAAAATGGTTGAGAGTGCAAATGTCAAAGTTGATGAGGATATAGAATGATCATCCAGCTGTTGCGGATATGACTCAGATGACCAAAAGGATAGTACTGATAATGGAAAGAATGCACAAACACAAAATCAAACTCAGAGTGTTCCGATGAATCAAGAAAATCATGAAGAAGAAGACAGTGGAAATACAAAAGAAATAACGGAACTCAAAACCCCAAGATATGTAAAGTGAAGTCATTCTAAAAGTCAAATCATAGGAGACAAGAAAAAAGGTGTACAGAATAGAAGAAGAATTACAGAAGAATATTGTCTTATTTCCAAGACTGAGCCTAGCAATGTCAATGAAGCATGCAAAGATGAATATTGGATGGAAGCAATGAAGGAAGAACTGATGCAAATAGAGAAAAATGATACATGGATTCTTGTTCCTAGACCTAAAGATAAAAATGTGATTGGAACCAAATGGGTCTTTCGGAATAAGCTGAATGAACAAGGTGAAGTGATCAAGAATAAATCAAGACTAGTATGTAAAGGATACTCATAGATGGAAGGTATTTATTTTGAAGAAACTTTTTCCCCTGTTGCTAGAATTGAAGCTGTAAGGTTATTTCTTGCTTATGCTACTTTCAAGAATTATAAAGCCTATCAAATGGATGTGAAGTCAACATTTCTGAATGGTGAATTAGAAGAAGAAGTTTATGTTGAGCAACCAGATGGATTTCAATTGACTAATGAAAAGGACATGGTGTGTCGGTTGAAGAAAGCACTATATGGAATCAAACAAGCCCCTAGATCTTGGTATGCTAAACTGGATAAATACTTGTTAGAGCTTAGATTCAATAAAGGTACCGCTGACAACAATTTATATTTCAAGTTGGATCAAGATAAATAATTGATTATTGAATTCTTTGTTGATGAAATTATTTTTGAAGGTGATAATGACTTGTGCATAAAATTCGTTGATGAAGTGAAAAGTGAATTTGAAATGTCAATGATAGGAGAACTAAAATTCTTTTCAGGATTGCAAATTACTCAGTTAGATGATGGAATCTTTATTTGTCAGTCCAAGTATGTAAGAGAGTTACTGAAATTTTTTGGCATGGAACATGCAAAGCTAGTTGGTACACCCATGGTAACTGGATGCAAATTATCTCAAAATTATGATTCTCCTAAGGCTAATCAAATAATATATAGGTCAATGATTGGTGGATTGCTATATTTGACTCAGACAAGACCAGACATTTTGAATGTTGTGTGCATGGTTGCTAGATATCAAGCAGATCAAAAGGAATCACATTTGATTGCAATAAAGAGAATATTCAGATACTTGAAAGGAACAGTTGACTTTGGGTTATGGTATCCAAAGGATGATGATCTTACTTTGAATTCCTTTATAGATGCAGATTGGGTAGGAGATGTAAGTGACAAGAAAAGAACAATTGGTGGTGCGTTCTTCTTGGGAAAGAAGCTGGTGTCTTGGCTAAGTAAGAAGTAGAATTCCATTTCCTTATCTACTGCTGAGGCATAATATATTGTTGTTGCAAACAATTGCACTCAAGTGTTTTGGATGAAGTAGATGCCGAGAGACATCAAAATTGAGTATGATGAGACTATTTCTATATTTTGTGACAATTCAAGTGCCATAAACATTTTTAAGAATTCAGTGTTGCACTCAAAGACAAAACATATATCTATCAAGTATCACTTTTTGAAAGACAAGGTGAGTGACAAAGAGGTCAGATTGGAATATGTGCCTACAAAGGAACAAATTGTAGATATCTTTACTAAATTGTTTCCTAAGGATACTTTTGAGTATCTCAAAGGAAATTTAGGGGTGATTTCCCCTCCTAATCTGAACTAAGATGCAAATCTTTGCATCAATCTGTGGACTTATAGTCAGATCTTGTTTTAGATTGATGTTGTGGTGACTACTACTCAAGGGGAGTAGTCAGATGATTCAAATGATAAGTGGATCAAAGCATGTGTACCTTTGACATTGATGTCAAAGGAGGAGAAGAACAATGCAAAAAAATCTTGAATTAAGGGGGAGAAGAGTCAAGAAAGCGAGAGAAGAGCTAATCAAAGGGAGAGAAGTATGTGAACAACCAGTTGTGTTGATGGTATTATTTTTCACATCATGTGTTTCCATCAATGCCAAAGGGGGAGATTGTTGGATGTTGTGGTTGTGTTGCTAATATGTGGTTGTCATTGATGTCAACACTATTAGCATTGGTGATTTTGAAGGCTATATATGTCGAGGATATTGAGAAAATTTTAATAAATATATTGCAGGCAACCAGTGAAGCTGAGAAGGTCAGAGTGATGAAAATTTATGTACATTGATGATCAAGAGGTATGCACTAAAGGGTTTTTTGTTGAGACTATCTAGTATGTTGTCCATAAGTTTCAATGGTATTCATCAAGAATTGAGGAAGTTATGAAGTTATGTGTTCCTACAGTTATTCAATTACTGTAGCAGGTGTTTCTAGAAGATGAGATTGCAATTCTAGTGAAGTGAGTTGTTGTGTATGTTTTTGAGCTATTCAATGATGTTTCTAGATCATGCTCTATCAATTTGATATGTCTGCATTGATCGGCATGTTTGTGATTGAAGATTTTTCCTTGTGTGATTAAGGTTTTCATGTTCTTGGCCGACATGATGGTGGTAGCATGTTGCGGATCCTTATGGATTAATCTTGTATTGTTTGGTGTGTTTGAGGATATTGATTTAGGTCCTCACTATGTTGTGACTGACATAGGTTGGGGCACATTAAGATTTGTTCATGTATTGAGGCCGAAAGTTATAATTTATTCTTTATTTGTGGCCAATAGAGTTGTTGATGTAAATCTGTGTAGCAAATATATAAGAGCGATTGTTTATTAATTTTGAAGTATGCTCAAAGTATGCTAGGTGAATGTGAGTGCAAGATATGTGTGAATAAAGCTCAAATCATTCGAGTGCAGAGAAGAGTGTGAAGGAGATTGAACGAAGTGTGAAGAAGTGTTTTTGTGCCTAACTGGAACTGTAATCAAGCTTTTGTAGAAGCTAATTTATTAGTTCAACCTCATCAGATGGATTTAATTTGATTATCTTATGTAAGGTAGTGAGCCTTCCCTTTGAGCAGTAAGCTCTAGGCAGTGTGCCTAAATGCATGTGCATTCCCTATTCATTTCTTTCATTATACTTCTAACATGGTATAATCTTGTGGACTAACATCCACCGTGGTTTTTACCCTAATAGTGTTTCCATGTATAAAAATATTGGTGTTCATGTGTCTCTGATGTGTTGGTGATTCATGCTTTCACTGTTAATTATCAGATCTGAGATTAAAAGTTGTTTAAGGTTGAATAAGCTTAATTTTTGTAACAACTAATTCACCCCCCCTCTCAGTTGTCTATCCTTGTTTTTCCAACAACTCTCACACATGTATGCTCTGATACCAATTTATTCTAAGACATGCACTCCCACACAAAATCAACACTCACATAGAAAACTCTCTCTACCCACAAATTTAATTATTATCTAAACAAGATTCCAACAAAATCCTTATTTTATTTAATTGAATCTTTTACATCAAAAAATTGGAACATAATCACACTATTTCAATTGAAGATATATTTGTAGCTTTCCTCTATTTTGGTGCTCTTCTCTGGTGCCACTCTCCATAATATTCTTGATCTTGGTCTTCTAGCTCTCCCTACACTTCATTCCTTAGCGTCTTATTGACTCCATTTGCATGTTGATCTGCACTTCAATAATCTACTGCCTCTCACATAGGTTGACCACTATTCATGTGGTGTATCTTCTTAAAAACATGCCCCTTTCATATTCTATCTTCCTTTTTTATATTATATATTAAACTGGCACCCTACAACAACAATCTTACTCCTCCAATAATCATGAATTGCCATGTTTCCTATCTGCAACTATTAATCTATTATTTAAACTATTATTTCTCTTCCCAATTCCAACCGTGACCTCTTTTCCATATTCTACATTTATTTTAATTTCCTTATGAATTATCACACCCCCTTTATATCCTTCTTTATCCTCGAACAGAGGAATGTAATCCCCTCTTAATATTCCTAATCAGATCCTTTCTTCTCTTGTGAGTCCTCTTCCTTGTGCATGGAATTTTCATTCATGGTTTGCAACCTCCTACCTCCCCTTCATAGCCCCCTCCTTGTGAATTTTCCTGCTCTACCAGACCCTTTACCATGTCACTTGCCCTATCTTCAAAACTTAGCACCAACCATTATGTTGATCTGCTTGCCTATATAGTTTTTACTATTTTCTTTTTAGTCTGAAAAATTCTTCCTTGAGACTGTGCCAAGCTTCCCCCTTTTCTCACCCCTTCCAAGAATTGGTTTCTCTTTCCAAAACTGATCGGGCTCCTTTCTCAACCATTGACCTCTTGCCTAGCAACCAACGAACCTGTCCATGTGGCAATAGGGATGAAACCCGTGCTCAACTTCCATAATGGCCACTAAACCCAAGATTCTCAAGATAAAAAATTGAACAAAACCAAATTGAAACAAGGGAAAACAATAAAATAAGAAACAAGACTAATGCCCCTGCATCAGACTCCCCAAGAGACAAAATAAATCATGTGCTCCTGCACAAGAGGTCATCATTATAATTATTCCTCGTTGTTATTTTTGTTTCACTTCTTCCAATATCGTTTTGGAAAAAGTATTATCCTTCTCTAGCATTGTTGCACACCTTTCGTCTTTACACTCATAGATTTACAACCGTCATTTACCATCCTCCTCAAAGGTCTTCTTTCCCAATCATTGATAGAAACAATTTTATGGAAATTAAATATTTTTATATCTTTAAACTCATTCACCCTATCCATTTATCTTTCAGTTGCATCAAAATCTTTCACAACTTTATATAAATCTGCACTTATTGTTTCATGTTCGTTGTCACATTCTACAACTTCATCAGTTATTTGTTCCAACCTCTCTCCTTGGTAGGCCAACATATTCATCAGAAAACCATCTTTGACTCCACAATTCACAACACGACCTTTATTAAAATCTGCATATACAATTTCATACTTTTCCTCTTTTGTTGCATTAACTTCTTGATCATTAGCTACAACTCTCATCTTTGTATCTTTTGTTGTCCCATTTTTCTTCCTATCTTCACTATTAAGTTTCTCCATCCATTCTTTTTCTATTGCTAAAAATTGATCCCACAAATCTTCCTCATGATCATTATTTGTTGCACTTCCTTCATATTTCATCTCTACAACTTCTTCATTAGGCACTTTTTTGCCTTCATCTCTTTCAGCCACTACTGCTCCAATGTCCATTTCTTCATTTTTATCTACATCTTCTTTCAGGTTTTCATCATGCCATTCTTTTGCTGCCCACTCTTGATTTGTATTATTCTTATCCAATTCCTTCTTATATTTGTGCATTTTGATCTTCTTGTTTTCCTTTTTCTTCTTGTATCTACTCCTCATACTTTTCCAATCTGCAAGCCTCCAAAACTCCCTCTCATGTTCACACATGTTATCATCACTATTCATTTTCTAATCCCTTTCATCTTCAACAATTTCATTTGGAAATTCAAAAGTGTTTAAATCATTAGCTTGGTTACCTTCCACCTTGTATGTAGTCTCCTCAAGTTTTTCCCAAGCTACTCTAGAAAGTGTGTCACTTTTCTTCTTTGATTATTCCTCATCTTCATCATTTGTTTCCTTCTTGAAAAATTCTCTTGCATGTTCCTGACCAACATGTTCCTTTCCATATTCCATTTTCTTTTTCATTTTCTCTGCTTCGGGTTCTAGTGGCATATCAACTTCTTCTTGTTTCTTGTATTTATCTTCATCATGTCTTGTAAAACCACTTGTGTTCTCTGTTGTCCTACCCTTAACCTTCCACACTTTATTTCCCATAGTTGTGGGCTGACATTTGTTTATTTCTGCACTTTTTCTCCATAATCCAAGGTTGAATTTTTTCCTTAAAACATTTTCTTTATGCTTCCTCTCATGAAAATTTACCCTATGTTCATGGTTCTTCTTGAACTCTTTCATGACTTTCATCTTTTGTACCGGTTTTTTATCATAAAATTCCTCATGTGAACCCTCTTGTTTACACTTTGTATGCTACCCCTCAACAATTGGTTTCTTTTGCCAACTTGGCACCTTGTAGACATGATCCTTGATGATATTTGAAATCTCTAGATTTATCTTCTCCCTATTAACTTGCATTTCTACATTCGTATTTCCACATGCATTTGGGTCACCAAGAATGACAATATTAAAATATCTAGCTTCATCATCTAATGAAACTTCATGATCTGAGATCAAAAAATCATTTGATGATGACTCATTTTTTGTTGAGAAAGACTCAACACTCTCCAACTCATTCCTTGTCGAAGATTCACCAACTTCTTCTATTTGCAAATAATATGTTCCAACACCTGAAGACTCAAACAAAATTTGAGCCCTTGGATCATCAGATTGTGTCACTAAGAATTTTGACTCCCTTTTAGAAATTAATTTATGCATGACGCCTTCCACAAGTATCCTAGCTTCAGACATTTCCATGTTCAGTTCACCTCACACATCTTTACAAAAATTACGTCCAAGAATAATTCCATAAGATGCTGGCACATTAGCTACTAGAACTGTCATCTTGATCTTCTTTTCAGGATATGTGGCAAACAAATACTGGTCATCTTTGATCTGTCCAATCAGAGGTACTTGTTTATTTTCCATGGAAAAAAAATGGCTAATTTTTTTGGTTAGATTCAAACCCAAGGTAGTAGCTTCCTTGGATGGCATCAAATTGTCTGATGCGCCAAAATCTATGACACAATTGCGTAACTTAAAGCCATTAACAAGTAATTAAATAAAGAATGGATCAATACCTCTGGATATAGTTGGAGGAGTAGAAACAAGGTTATTTTGTGTCATCTTAGGCTTTGGGGCCACCAAGGCATCAAGAGTCGAATCTTTACTTGGAGTAATTCCTTTATCTGTTATGAACTTGACAAGCCTGTCAAATTGGTCGAGATTTACTTTAAGGTATTCAACTTTAGACATTTGAAATTTTGTTTTCTTGGCATGATCAATGATGTCAAAAGCCTGGAAATAATTTTATAAAGTGGACGTAGTAACCTCACTAATAGGATTAACAAAAGGTACACTGGTCTTAGGAACCGAGAGATTGGTTTTTGGAACAACAGGAGTTGATAGGGGAGGATGGGGAGCACTTACTTTTTTGCTTGCAACATTTTTGGTTGCTAAGGCAAAGGAGACCCTCTTTTTGCAATGGTAACTGGCAGCTTCTCCTTCGTTGGTGGAGTAGTAGCTTGAGCTTAACCAAGTTTATTTTTTTGTTGTTGAGTAAAGACAACATATGCATCCATCACCAAGTCCTCCTCATCAGATTCATTCGCTATTTGCAAATAACCAATAGTGGAGTCACCAATTGATTCCATTTCTTCATCTTGAAAGAGATCAACACTTTCTTACATGGGATAATCTAGTTGTGCATATTCATCTTGTTTAGCCTCATAGTATCATGCAACAGTGTTAGTAGGTGGAGCTTCAAGTGCGAGTCTTTCTTGTGGTGCTAGAAGATGATTTTGATTTTTGTTTCCAGCATAGTTAGGAAAATTCCTTCTTGGAACATCCTTATAAGTTTTGTTGTTAGAAACTTTCTTTTCTAAAGCCAAGATTTCATTTTCCAACCTTTGAACCATGGGATTAGCAAAATTAGAATTAGCATTAGAAGCATTAGTATTAGAAGCAGAAGATTTTGACGCTTATATCTTCTTGTTGTTGGTTTTCATCCTTATTTCTCCAGCAAGGATCATGTCATCTTCAAGACTTGTAGCCAATTGTTGAGCTACTTCAATGTTGGCAAGAACTTCCTTATGCAAGAAAAAACTTACTTTAGGGAATTGTGTGTTGATGAAAAAACATTTTAAGTTATGATCCATTGGTCTTGCCACCATTGGGATCCTCGTCACTAGCTTGTTGAACTTAGCCAAGAACTCGTGCATGGGTTCATTAGCCTCTTTTCACATGGTTGTAAGTTGTGCTAACAAGGCATGTGCATCTTTAGCCAGTTTGAACCTCTCTTCAAACTTAGTGCGATGAGTGTTCCAATTAGTGACTGAAGTAGCTGGAAGGGCATAAAACCATTCAACAATAACTCCTCGTAGAGATTTGTTGAACAACACCATAGAAATGTCTTTGTGTTCTACGCCACGAACACCAAAAACAATGTAAAAGGCAACAATGTGTTCATCGGTTTGTTGTTTTTCATCACCTAGAAACTTTAGAATATGCTTTCTCGAGACATGTGGAAGTTCATGCAGAGGTGCGACCAAATTGAGGGGACCAAATGCATTTCTCCAAGGTCTTGTAGGTGGTGCATCCATTTCACATTGTACAACAGGTGCTTGGACTAGAACTCTATGGAAGATAGAAGATTCACTCGGAAGAGGAGATCTTAGTCTTCATGGAGGATAGCTTGCGATTCACTGCAATGAATACCTTACTCATGGAGGAGTAGGTGGAGTATTATGTTGCAACAAGTCTTCAAAAAGTGGATCCACTACTCCTTGAGCCCTCAAACCTCATTTATAGCTTCTAACTACCAGAATGTAGATGGAAACGAGAGAGATATTAAAAATAACAATACATAAGATCACAATAAGATACTAGAAAACTTATTCACTTCAATCAAAAGCATGAGGCTTTAATTGTGTGTGTCATTCCCTGGCGGATTCACTAAAAAAATTGGGTGAAAATTATGTAATCCCTTTTAATAGATTACAAAACTTGATTTCAGCCATAGTTGTGTGAGATACAATCTCTCCTCTCAGAAAGGGGAGGTGCCCTTCTTACTGCTTATTGAAGCTAAGTAAAACTAATTAAGTATTCACAATAATATACACTATGATTAAGAGATGGGGGTGTGTCACATTCATAATTCTCTCTTTTTTCAGAGAATACGTTTTACAATGCTTCACAGTTTTAAGTTCCTGATTCGATACAACTTCAAACTAAAAACAAAAGCAGTAATTCCCATATTCATATCTTGTCAAAGCAAAGCCTAGGAATACTAGCATGATAACGATAAATGATAAAACAAGAAGAAATCATGAAAGAACAAAGTCATTTCGTAGCTCTCACCAATGAATCCTTGAGATATGTAACCAACGTTGTATTAGAAGCACAAATTCTTCTAGATACTTCACAACAATTACATGGACAACATGAATAAATACAAGCACAAAGTCTTGTAGAGAATTCACCAATAGTATTCAATCAATATCATAAAATTTGAATAAAAGAGTGTAACTCAAAGTTTACACGGATTTACTCAAATCCCTTTAGATATCAATCACTAATCACTGCCAATTTCAATCAAATCCAAAAGATAATCGATTTCAACACAAAGTTTGGTATTCAACTTCACTTCTTTATTGATCAAAATAGATTCACAAAGATGAACACAAAGTTTCATGTATTTGCTTCTCAAATGGGCAGCACTTCATTGCAAAAGATAAAAGATAACCATTACAATAGGATCCTCTCTTATTTATAGATGAGAGAGGAAAGAAAAATTAGGAAAATTAGAAGAGCAAATTTAGGAGTAAATCTAGGAAAATTAGACCTAACTAGTTGACTTATTCAAAAATGTTGTCCATCTTTTTAGGAGAACATATTTGTTTACATGTAATTACATTTTGCAAAATGACATGTAAAATGTTGAAGACTATTTACATAAAGCGTGGAAAATACTAAAACTATTTGGCACTGGAGACCCAAGAAGTCTTTATGGTTCTTTGCATTGGGCACAAAAGTCTTCATATTTCTTCATTGTCTCTTGCAAGAATTTTTCATTTGTACCAACTATATAAGAAACAATGGTATAAACCCTTGTGATTGACCTTCTCGTAGATGAACAAATTTTCTTGCATCTATCTAGATTTGACTTGAGATTTTCCAGAGCAAGCCTTACATCACATATGGCATTCATTGAAGCCTTTGAAAAGCTTTCATCTTCCACTTGTTCCATGATAGCTTCCTTGAATATTTTAGAAATCTCATTGATCGGAAGGAAACTATAATCATCATTAAGGAGTTTACTTGGTAACTCCTCAATTCCATTCATCATGATGACATGATTTCCTTCGACATCTTCTCGCACCTGTTGGATGTCCTCGATGAGAGATCTGATCACTTGTATGTGGTTTTTGAGAAGAACTGCAAGAATAATGAATCAATAGACATTAGGAGAAAATATAGTATTGGAAAGCGTGAAGCGAGCATGAAATTTGGAGCAACTGCAAATGAGCTATTTTACATGGAAAACAGAGCATTTTTGAAGAAATGAGGTTAAGAGCACAAGCAGAGTGATTTCAGAGTGTTAGAGAGGAAAACTGCTTTTTATGTAGGAGCGCTGAAAATCAGCACTCCTACATCTTGAGATGTCATTTTGCATGTAGGGGCACTGAAAAACAACACTCCTACATGTCTTAAGCACTTAGGAAACTTTGATGTGTTGGAGTGCTAAAAATTAGCGCTTATTCATTTAGGGGAAGACTTTAGTTCATGCTTGGGTGCTGAATTTTAGCGCTCAAGCATATTATTTATCACTTAGGAGTAAGTGCGGAAGTGGGTTCTTTTACCGCTCAAGCATATGGGAGTTGAAAGATACTCCATGTAGGAGCAGTGATTTTCACCACTCCTACATTTGGGAGTTGGAGAAAATCTTTAAGTGTAACAGCGAGAATTTTCACCGCTTCAACAAAGGGGGGGAGATCTTTGAATGTTAAAGTGCTAAAATTTGTTGCTCGTACATTCGATGGGGAATATCAAGAGTTGTTTGTGTGGTGAAGCAATAAAATTCACTACCTGAACAAGATGAGAAACAGTGGAATGTATTTTAGAAACATCAAAGTGAGGATAAGTAAAAATGTGGAGAGAACCAACCCAGGGCACGTTATAAAACAAGAACAAACCCTAGCTAAAGAAAACACAATGAGTAGGGTTGTTGACAAAACAAAAAAATACAGACTTAAAACCACAAACCCTAAGGTGACATAGATTCAAATATGGTGCAAGAGCACCTACACCTTGTGAAGTCTAAGTTGATAGCTAGGTGTGTCTTGTGTTCATTTATGCTTAATAAGGTCTAAAGGACCAGTCATAATGTAATTTGAAAAGGTTTTGAATCATTTAGTTGAATTTGTCAGTTTGATTCATAATGCCAAGGCCATGTGAAATCATGAGTTTTAAGGGATATGGGGAGTAGGGTCTTATTCCATGTTAAATAAGGTCTCAATGAGCATTTTAAATGTATTGGAGGGCTTAATAGGTCAGTTAGGTGGTATTTGCAAAATCAAGTTGATCAAGTTGTAATGGGGTAGTGATTAAGAGCAAAATTGGCAAAAATTGTCATCTTAGACTCTAACAAAAGGTGGTTATGGTAGTTGGTCGGTTCAAGGGGTGGTTTGGATGTTATTACATGATATATTTTTGTAAGATCTCGAATTGAGGCTGTTGGAGAAGTTTGGAATGAGTTTCTAATAAGAAGTTTGCTGTTTTTTTGTGTTTTCCATTAAGAAATTGCTGATCCCGTGCATTGTACGACCTGTACATATTGTTTTACACTACAAGCCTATTATGGTTGGATAGATAATTAAATAACCTTTCTTTTGGCGTTGGAATGGTGTGATTTCATTGAGAATTGAGTGAGATATCCCCGTTTTACTACCGGGTGGTCTCAAATCCCATGTTTTTCCTGTTTTCCTGAACTTTGCAAGCATTGTACGGATCTGTACCATCACCATATGATCTGAGACTTATATCATCTTGTAGGGGAATGAAATAGCTTTCATCTGAATCCAATTAGAGGTTCTAATATTGATTTTTGAGAGAGATCTCTTCATTTTTCTGGGACTGCCTGTTTCTAACTAATTTGAGGGTTTGATTGGTGTAAAAAATGATGTTCTAGTCATTCCACTTGCTGTCCAGCCCTGTAACTCGGTGGAATGACTTATTTCATGGAATTTTAGATGTACCAATAGTTTGGGAGGCATAAAATACAAGTTGTATGGTTTTAGGGGGATGCCTTAGGGTGTTTTCATGAGTTTTCCAAGTGAAATTGAGGAACTAAAGTAAGGTTTTGGAAAAATATGATTGGAACTCTATATGTGATAGTGTTTTGAGTTTTTGCAGGTCATTTTATGAAGGTCTAATGTATTGGAATGTTATGATATGTCTTGGAACCCATATTTTCAATAAACCCTCATGAATTGTGCCTAAAACAAGGTTTTTCAAGTTTGGCATGTATTTGTCCGTACCAATGGAATATTTTTGTGATTTTGGAGGTTTGAAGGCATATGAATTGCTGCACCAAGGTTTCATGGTCCTATGATAGGTTTAAATGCATGTTGCTTTGAAAAATAGGCCTAATCAGCATAATTGAGCCTCCTGGGTCTGCATCATAGTGGTATCAGAGCATCAGGAAGTAGATCTATTTTCATTTTGCAGGGTTGAAGAAGAGGCAAGGTTGACAAGATGCCTCCAAAGAAGAATGATATGGCTAAAGAGATGAAGGAGATGAAAGATAGGCATGCAAGAGAACTCAGAGAGTTGGAAGAGAGAGTCATAGCCTTGGAGACAAACAAAAGAAGGGAAGTGGAAGAGACTGAGACTGAAGAAGAGGAAGATGAGGAGTTTGAAGATGTGGAAGAAGAGCTTACTCCAGAGGATCAAAGAATTGCAAGGTTGCTGAAGGCAATAAAGAATGACAAACCTAAGGTAAAACTTGATGTTCCTAAGTATGGTGGTAGTTTAAATGATGAAGAACTATTGGATTGGATTGCTGCAATAGATAATCATTTTGAATGTGATGAGGTTCCTGAAGAACAAAAGGTCAAGATTGCAAAAACTAAGTTGCAGGGTCATGCTTTGGTATGGTGGGATTACCTTCAATCTGAGAGGAGGAAGCAAGGAAAGTCTAAGATCACATCATGGGATAAGATGATATCAAAAATCAAAGGTAAATTCTTACCCAAGGATCACCAAGTTCAATTGTTTAAGAGATTGCAAAACTTAAGACAAAGGGAAATGGATATTAAGTCTTATACTGAGGAGTTTTATAAATTGAGTTTAAGATCTGGTCATCATGAGAATGAAGATGAAAAGATTGCTAGATATGTTGGTGGTTTAAGGCTTAATATACAAGATGAATTGGTTTTGGCTAACCCTAGGAGTGTAGAGGATTGTTATCAAATGGCTATTAGGGTGGAGGAGAAAATGAAGAGAAGGCAAGACAAAGCAGCAAGAGAAAGAGGCAACACTTCTAGAGGAAGAGGGTTCAATCCTAGTTCAAAGACAAACAATGAGGGCCAAGGAGAAGACAAGAAGGATCAAGAGAAATCTGATTCAAGAGGTGGATGGAGAGGTTCAAGAGGTAGATTTGGTGGAGGAAGAGGTTCCTATCAATTCTCAGGAAGATGCTACAATTGTAACCAGCCTGGACACCCAGCCTTCAAGTGTCCTGAAAAGCAAGCCTCAAGCTCTTATGGTGGAGAAAGGAGGAATCAATTAGTGCATGAAGATGAAGAGAGTGGGAATTCACCTATAGTTAACCTTACATCAGAAGAAGGAGAGGCACGCATGATAAGGAGAACTGTGTTGCAAGCATCCAAGGAGGAAGAATTGAGTCAAAGGAGGAGTCTATTCAGAACTACATGCAAAAGCAAAGGTAAAGTGTGTCAAGTTGTCATTGATTCTGGTTCTCAAGATAATCTAGTGTCTAGGGAGATGGTGGATAAGTTGAGTTTGGAAAAGTTACCTCCTGAATCACCTTATAGAGTTTCTTGGGTCAATGATAATCAAACTTTGGTGGTAAAAGAGCAAGCATATGTTGATTTTCAGATCGGAGAGTATAAGGATAGGGTTCTATGTGATATTTTGCCAATGGATTGTTGTCATGTGCTCTTAGGGAGGCCTTGGCACTTTGATAGGAGGTCTATATATGATGGCTGGGAGAACACATACACCATCAAGAAGGAGGACAAAACTTTTAAGTTGCTTCCCTTGAAAACAAGTGTAAGGGATAAGGGTAAGTCTAAGGTAGTGTTGTTTGGCAAGAAGGAGCCTTTAAGGCCTGAGGACAGTAAGTCTGATATGGTTGCAGGTTTAGAACAGATTAGTGGTGTTGTGACAGCAAGGAAGGCACCCACAAATGATGTTAAGACAGTATGGAGTTTGTTTTTGCAAGGGGCAATGAGAGAACTCAAGCCTAAGTCTGATTTGATCAAGGTAAGTGATAAGTGTGCAAAGGAGTATGAAGGACAGGGTGAAATTGTTGTTGGGACTATGGTGTGTCCCATTACTATGAAGGTTGCTGCAAGCCAAGTGAAATTTGGTAATGCAAAAGAGGATAGAGTTGTTAGTGCAGGGGCACAAGAGGATGGTGACAAGGCAGGTCTAGGGGCATTACAAAAGGAACAAATTAAGCAGAGGCATGCAGGTCTGATCACAGAGCCAGTAAGGCAGAATGTGCAAGGAATGGTGAGGAGCTATCCATGTATGGGTGGAGCAAGGAAGAGAGCAAGTTTATATGATTCTAATGTTTGTTTATCTGCAGGTCTAAGGCATAGAACAACACCAAATTTTGATCCAGGACTAAAGAGATCAGTACCAGGTCTGAAGATGCTTGAAGCAGCAATGAGAAGGCCAAGAACAAGTTTCCACTCTTGGGGCAAGAGTCTTTTTTATGGGGGGGTGTATGGTGCAAGAGCACCTACACCTTATGAAGTCTAAGTTGATAGCTAGGTGTGTCTTGTGTTCATTTATGCTTAATAAGGTCTAAAGGACCAGTCATAATGTAATTTGAAAAGGTTTTGAATCATTTAGTTGAATTTGTCAGTTTGATTCATAATGCCAAGGCCATGTGAAATCATGAGTTTTAAGGGATATGGGGAGTAGGGTCTTATTCCATGTTAAATAAGGTCTCAGTGAGCATTTTAAATGTATTGGGAGGCTTAATGGAGTCTGATTAGGTGAGTATTTGCAAAAATCAAAGTTGATCAAGTTGTAATGGGAATTTGGTAATTAAAGAGAGCAAAATTGGCAGAAATTATGTCTCTTAGACTCTAACAAGAAGGTGGTTATGGTGAAAGTTGGTCCGGTTTCAGGGGGTGGTTTTGGATATTTATTACATGATATATTTTTGTAAGATCTAATTTAGGCTGTTGAAGTTTGGAATGGGTTTCTAAGAAGAAGTTTGCTATTTTTTTGGGTATTCATTAAGAAATTACTGATCCCGTGCATTGTATGACCTGTACGTATTGTTCCACACTACAAGAATATAATGGTTGGATAGATAATTGAATAAAATTTCTTTTTGCATTGGAATGGTGTGATTTCATTGAGAATTGAGTGAGATCATCCCCCATTTTACTGGGTGGTCCAAATCCGTGTTTTCTGTTTTCCCCAGACTTTGCAAGCATTAGCTAGGATCTAACACCATCTATATAATGCAGACTTATATCATCTTAGCCAGGGGAATGAAATAAATTTCATCTGAATCCCAATTAAGGAGGTTCTAATATTGATTTTGAGAGAGAGATCTCTTCATTTTTAAGGACTGCACATTTCTAACTAATTTGAGGTTTGATTGAATTTAGCAAAAAATGATATTCCCCTAGTCATTCCACTTGCTGTCCCAATACATAACTCAGTGGGGCAGCTTATTTGTGGAATTTTAAGATGTCCCAATGGTTTGGGAGGCATAAAATACAAGTTGTATGGTTTTAGGGGGATGCCTTAGGGTGTTTTCATGAGTTTTCCAAGTGAAATTGAGGAACTAAAGTAAGGTTTTGGAAAAATATGATTGGAACTCTATATGTGATAGTGTTTTGAGTTTTTGCAGGTCATTTTATGAAGGTCTAATGTATTGGAATGTTATGATATGTCTTGGAACCCATATTTTCAATAAACCCTCATGAATTGTGCCTAAAACAAGGTTTTTCAAGTTTGGCATGTATTTGTCCGTACCAATGGAATATTTTTGTGATTTTGGAGGTTTGAAGGCATATGAATTGCTGCACCAAGGTTTCATGGTCCTATGATAGGTTTAAATGCATGTTGCTTTGAAAAATAGGCCTAATCAGCATAATTGAGCCTCCTGGGTCTGCATCAAAATAGAAGTATTAAAACCTAGGAGAAGAGAAAAAATGTGAGAAATATATAGCATTAAAGAGCGACGAAGAGGAAGAAAAAAAGGCGAACCTAGTAACAAAACGTCAAACCCTAGCTCGAATGCTTGAAAAATATTTAAACTCAAGTCCACTGTGGTGATTGGAGAATGACCAAGTGAAGAGGAAAAGTGAATGAATCAACAACGAAAGAAAATTAACCTAAAATGAATTAATCAAGTCATTAAGAAAAGGTCATTAATGAACTCAATGTTCGCATTAATGAAGGCATACATTATGGAGGAAAAGATGTACTAGCAGTGATTTTCACCGCTTGTGCATGTAAAAGATCAATCAAAAGGAAAAATGCACTAGCGGTGAAAATCACCGCTTGTGCATCAAAAGGTTGTGCAAAGTGTAGGAGCGGTGAAAATCATCGCTCCAACACTTGGAGTTTATTTTTTCTAACTTAAGGCTCATGTAGGAGCGCTGAAAATCAACGCTTCGACATGAGTCAAAAATTGACTAACTCCCAAAGAATGGGAATTAATGAAGATACTCATTTCGAAGCTGTTCGAAATATGAACGGGGGGAATGCTCAAACATACTATTTGACGTTTTGGAGTACACATTGAGGTTATTTGAAATTTGCCTCATTTTGCATGCTTGAAGTACATGGAACTATGAAACAGACAAGTTTCATAGGGGGTTATCTCGTGAATCTGGCATAGCTGGATTTGAGGATAACAAGGCTCAAATCCCACTTCGTATGGGAAATATGGTGATACATTCTCAAACTTTATATAAGAGTCTAGTTCCCAAATTCAATTTGACCATTTTCCTAAGGATGAAAAGGAATGAAGTTAAGGGAATCTCCAAAGATTTTCTATACATATTATAAATAAATGACCCACAAAATGCGATTCACAATAAAAAATAAAGCTAGCAAGTAGAACAAAGGACCACCAAATAGAGTCAAAGAAAATTTGGGTTGAGTCGTGAAAAAATTGACTTGTGGCACATGATGAACTTAGCTATCTTGTTGAATTAGTTGAAAAAAAACACAATCATGGGGGTGAAAATTCAATGGAAAACTTTAGCCAAGTTCACAAAAATTATTTCCCAAAGATGAGTAGGATTAGGTAAAGGAATACTCAATCCCAATTTTATATTTTTTGGTTTGGTGTGGCAATAGACTACACATCTCTTAGAAAATGTAGAAGATCTCACTACATTTGAAGACACAAGAAGAAACACTACAAATGATGAAGTATTTTCTACTTGTTGAAATGGCAACCATAAA